>JAXFYN010000601.1:0-91931 GCA_036172215.1 Camellia granthamiana
AGTCTAAACTATCTGTGGGTCTAACTTGGTCTCATATCACATGACTAAAAGCAATGTATCTGTCAATAAAATCAAGCATTGACATCTCTTTTTAGCTTTACTGAAAGCTATGCATAGGGGAATAGTGGTCCTTTTGCTTTTCCAATAATTGTATGTTACATGTTGTTCATGACAACCAAGATGATTTTGTCAACACCATATAACCTTTTTTTTTTTTTTTTTTTTTTTTTTTCTAATGATTTTATTGTCAGCCTATAGCTTAGCTTCCCCACATACAATACAACCCAAAAGGATTTGGATTTTATCTGCTTGTCTGTTTTCTTGGGCCCTTGTTTGGAGCTCCATAGCTAATGGAGCCATGTCAATGTATTCCGGATTTTGAATTTCACTATTGATTTGTGGAGAAAAATGAAAATGTTTGAAAAATGTTAAAAAAAGATTAATAAAAGAAATTATATTTTATTTACATTTCTCTCTCATTTTCTATTCCCACCACAAATGTCTATCTAAATCTAAATTTCAAACACAAATATTGTAGTGCTTCTAATTCTTTTCTCTATCCTTTTGTATCCAATGCACTCCTATTTGTGGTCGTGCCTCACGATTTTCATATTTCAAAATTCTTACCATATTGTATGGTTAAGAGTGTATTGGGTATAGGTGAAAAGGGTTTTTAGGCACTGAGTCTCTAAAAATTATGTATGTTTAAAATGAATAAATATTTAGTAGTTTTGGAATACCAACTCTGCATGTTGATATAGTACTCAACAAGAATGATAGTTACTGATTGAGTAGAGCCGTCATGACTCACTTTACTCAACTGAGTAAGAGAACATGTCAGTCTTAAACTGCTCAATAATTTTCATTTTAGAATTTAAGCATTTATCAACAAATCTTCTTTTGATTATTTTGTTTTTTTGTGTATACCACTAGATTTTAAGCTTCTTGGGGATGAAATATTGGATTAACATTATCTATCCAACTGAACTTTGCAATCCTCAATTTTTATTCCAGTTCTGAAATAAACAAAACACTATGCATTGGCTTCATTAAGAAGTCATAAAGAGTACAATTTAAAGTCACCAAATACTAATTTACAATCAAAATATATATATGTATACTAAATTACAACACCAATCTACACAACTTATTTTGTTACTTGCAAAAAAATCAATTAATTCAAACACAACAACAATTTGAACTAACTATGACAAATGGGAAGGTGATCTGATCAAGGGTTCAGATGATCTGGAAAAACTTGAACAGTGAACAGCTGGTTTTGGCTTTTCACACTCCCCATTCTCGTGCTTGATCTCTTTGAGCATGGCTGTGACATCTTTCATGGTGGGTCGCTCCTTTGGGCAAGGATTCACGCAGAGCAGAGCGACACCGAGCACTTGCAGCATCTCTTGGGCTTGTGTGCCAGACCGTTGAAGCAGTGTTGGATCAAGAATTGTTGTGAATTCTGTGTGTTTTTCGCGAAGTTCTTGATTGATCCAGCTGACAATGTGGGCACCATTGGGAATTCGGTGATCGGTTGGTTCCATCCCAGTTAGGACCTCTAGGAGGACAATGCCATAGCTGTAGACATCACTCTTCTCTGTTATTCTCAAGCTGTATCCATATTCTGCAATTTGTAACCAATTATTGTTAGTCCTGTCCTGTGAACTATTTCCCTATGCAATTGCTGCAGTGGTTTTAAATATTGGTGTCAAGAAACATATTAATATTAGTATCAGTGGGTGTAACAGTATCAAGCAACACATATTGGGAATCAAATGTCACACTCATGAATTTTTCGGTTGTGCCATATTAATACATGAATCAACTTTCCCATTAGTAGAACGTGATGGATATTTTATTTTGAAAATTAAGACTTTATTTGAGATATATATATATATCTTTAAATCATCAATCGCAAAA
The DNA here is from genome assembly GCA_036172215.1 of Camellia granthamiana. Lineage (NCBI taxonomy): Eukaryota > Viridiplantae > Streptophyta > Magnoliopsida > Ericales > Theaceae > Camellia > Camellia granthamiana. Next base: position 1,924 of record JAXFYN010000601.1, read on the forward strand.
TAAGGTTTTATAACACTTAAACCAGTCATTTTTAAAAACGGAAATGATTTTTCCTCCGAAAATCCCGCCCCCCCCCCCCCCCGAATCCCCCGAAAAATGAAGAGGGGGAAGGCAAGAGAGAGAGAGAGAGGGAGAAAGAGAGAGGAGAGGAGAGAGGGAGAGAAGAGAGAAGATCGGTCGATCGCAGCTCTCCATCGCAGCTCGGCCAATCGTCGGTCGATCGCAGCTCTCCGTTACAGGCCGATCATCGCAGCAGCTCGGCCTCCGCCGCGCCTCCGCCCCTGGTTGATGGCCCCTCCCTTCTCTTCTTCTTCTTCTTCTTCCTTCTCCCCTGGTTGATGGCCCCTCCAGTTCTTCTTCTTCCTTCTCTTCTTCTTCTTCCTTCTTCTTCTTCTTCGTTTCTGATTGAACCAAAAAAAAAAAAAAAAATGCAAAAACGACGTCGTTTTTCAAATTCGGGCGATTCGGGGGGCTGAGTTTCAAGCTACCAATCACGGTTGTTTTAAAAAAAATAGGACTTATTTGAGATATATATATACATATATATTTTTAAAACATTAATCGCAAAATAGGGTTTTATAACAATTGAACCAGTCATATTAGTTGTGAACCGGCTGTATGGGTTGAGCTATAAACCGATATGTACCAGGAATTGGCCAATACACTTGTGCTTTTCATTCTAACCGGTATAGTGAGGTGTATTGGTAATAGAAACACAAAAATGCCATACGTATTAGCTCATATTGCTTCCGGTATTCATTTTTGAATCAATGGATTCTCTTCATGCTTCTGCTATACCATTGACTACAGAAGATGTTGCATTGTATCTAAAACATATTCCAAAATCATTGGATTATATCTAGAAAATGATTAGTCTTATACTGAATCCAAAAATCTACTACCAAATTTAACAATTATTCTAAAGTAGTTTTTACTAACTTAAAGCCAAAAATGCTTACCAGGAGCTATGTACCCATAAGACCCTGCAACTGTGTTGGAAACTTTGGAACAATCTGAAGAGCTAACAAGCTTTGCCAATCCAAAATCCGCAAGAAAAGCTTCAAATTGTGATCCGACCAATATATTGTTAGCCTTGACATCGCGATGAACAATGGGAGGAATACAATCATGATGAAGATAAGCCAAACCATGAGCAGCTCCAAGTATGATCTTAAACCGCGCATCCCAATCCAAAAACACCTTCTTCTCGTGAAGCGCCGCAGTCAAACTCCCATGACAAATGAAATCGAATAATAACAATTTTGTTTTTCCATTATTGCAACATCCCAAAAGCCTCACTATGTTCTTATGCCTAATTGATCCGAGCGCTGTGACTTCCGCAGAAAACAAGTCCCGTTCTGGACGCTCGCCCTTCTTCATTGGCCACAGCTTTTTCACTGCAATGACTTGTCCCAATGGAGTTTCTACACGATAAACCACTCCTGAGCAGCCCTTTCCGACAATGTTACTATCTGAGAGGTTTGACACGATGTCGTGTACTGAGAAATTTAGCTTCTGGAAGGGGGTGATTTCCCAATCCAAACCGCGTTCTTCGTTGTTGCTGTCATTGTTACTGCTTTGTGTTTTGATGAGTGAAATTACCCCAATAGTCACAATGATTGTCGTCACTGTTATGCTGAGAACAACCAAGAGGATGAGATTTTTAGCGGATTGTATGCCGTGTAGATTTGAAGAAGTACTAATCTTGCAGTTAGTTCGGTTAATGCAGAGTTCAGGATTTCCAACGAAAACAGCATCAGGGAGGTCCTGGAAGATCTTGGTGTCAGGAAGAAAACCCGAGAAATTATTGTACGACACGTTGAGCGAAGCGAGACTGTCAAGATTGGCCAACACCGTTAGGCTTCCCATTAACATGTTGTGAGAAAGATCCAAGTTTGCGAGTTTCGAAAATTTTGAAAAACCTTCCGGGATTGGACCTGTCAAGAAATTCCAACTCATGTTCAACAGAATATCTAGTCCTTGCAACTGGCCAATCTCATCGGGGATTGAGCCGCCGATTCTGTTGCTGCTGATATCCAGCAGCTGCAAATCCTTACAGAGACCTAGCGATTTAGGAATCACACCGGTAATGTAGTTTTTGCTTAACACGAGCTTGTTCAAAGATTTCAATTCTCCGAAATTCTTGGGAATGATGCCTGATATTCTGTTCTTGGAAAGGTCTAGAACATTGAGCTCAACAAGGGATACAAAGGAGCTTGGAATCCCACCTTGGAGATTGTTATCATGCAAATCCACCATTTCTAGCTCAGTGCAATGGCCTATCTCGGGTGGGATTTCTCCAGTGAATCGATTTTCGGACAATTCGAGAAAACTCAAGCTTTGTAACAGCCCGATTTGGGGTGGAATTTGACCGGAAAACATGTTTGAGCCTAATCGTAGGCGTGTCAACCGAGTGCAATTGCCTATACTGGTTGGAATTGTTCCGGAAAGTTGATTCGATAGCAACAACAATTTAGTTAAGTTCTTGAGGGTGAAAAGGGAATTTGGAACTGACCCGGAGAGGAAATTGTGTGAGAGGTCTATTGCTTGGAGTTTCCTGCATTTGGCAAGCTCCGGTGGAATGTTTCCGCGAAGCTGATTTTGCCAAGCGAAAAACAGCAAAAGCTCCTTTAATTCCCCGAGGGCGGGTGGAATTTTCCCGGAAAATCTGTTGTTGTCCAACTCAAGTTGCTTCAAATTGGAAAATTTGCCAAGAAAAGGTGGAATTTCCCCGGAAATGTTGTTTTCGGATAAGAGAAGCTCCTCCAACGTGGCTAAATTCACGAGAGACGGAGGAATCTCACCGGAGAGAGAATTTAGTGAGAAATCGATAACCATCAAGCTCGAACAGTTTCCAAGAGATCCAGGAATGGTACCGGTGAGCTTGTTTTGCCATAGTAAAACTCTCTTGAGATTTTTCAACATGCTTAGTTGGCTTGGAATTTGCCCAGAAATATAATTTCCATACACGAAAAGATTCTCCAAAGCCGAGCAATTACCAATTTCAAGAGGAATTTCACCAGTGAGATTCGCAGTGTATATGGAAAGCGTCTTTAGATTCTTCAACTCTCCTAAAGTATACGGAATATGCCCCGAAATCCCAGTTTCCGCAAGTCCCAAGAAAATTAGTCCTTTGCATTGCGATATCTGCATTGGGATTTCCCCGCCAATTCCCGGGTTTCCACCAGCACGAAATACTTTAAGCATAGACAACATTCCTATTTCTGCAGGAATTCTTCCAGAAAGCCGGTTATCGAACAGCTCAAGCTGTTGGAGCATCGAGCAATTTCCAATTTCAGCAGGAATTCCATCCTCCAATGAATTAGAACTCAGCGAAAGTCGTTGAAGCTCGGATAATTTTCCAATTTCAGGCGGTATTCGCCCTGTTAGAGCATTAAAACTTAAGTCTAACTTGGTCACTGACGACAAGTTTCCAATTGAAGATGGAATTTCACCGGTGAGGTTCGTGTAGGAAAGCACGAGCACGGTGAGGGAATTCAAAGAAAGGAATTGGGTAGGAAAAGCAGTGCCTAGATTGATGGAGCTAATAGTGATTTCTGAAACAAAACCATTGTTGTTGCATTTGATGTAGTCCCATTGACATGGGTTTTGGTTTGTTTCATTCCAAGAAGAGAAAAAAGTGGAAGAAGAAGAAGAAGATGAAGATGAACTGAAAGTTGAAAGCCATGACAGGAGAGAAAGACCTTCTTGGTTCAAAGAAGAGATTGTTGGGAAGAAAGAGATGTTGAGGAACAAGAGAAGTATTGTTGTGATGATGGCATTGCTTGACATGTTTCTACTCTGCTCTCTTCTCTCTATGCTAATTCATAGCAAAAGTGAGTCACTCAAAAAAAAAAAAACTGTTTTTCTAAAATATTATCATGGACATTGTGATATGCTAAAAATGCCCTTTGGTTTTGAGTGAAAATTACATATGAAAAGATGTGAATTTTGAAACACTTTTTTCATGGTGGAGATTAGTGTTTTTAAACGACAATTTGTGAAATATTTAAAGGTTGTATGTTTTTGTTTTGGAGCTGAAGGCACAAACATCCAAACAAATGAAAAGTACAAATCTGCACCAAAAAGAGAGGTAGACTCCACAACCTTTTTCTTTGCATTATTATTGTTGTAATGTCTTCGAATGAGATCCAACTGATAAAGTTGTCTAATCTCTGGAGAAATAATGCTAATTACCTTCCAATGTGATTGTGATCCATTCATTCCCTCAAAAACAAGATAATCACTATGCATGAACCTTCCAACATACATACCCTATAAAAAGCCAGAAATCTTTTGATTTTATAATATAGTTCCCAAGTTTTTACCCTCTTGTTTGTTGCAATTTTGGATTATTATTCAAAAAATACTATGTACTTAGAAATTTTGCTCTAATTTTGAATCTACAGTGTAAATTTAAATTTCTTGTTGTAGGATCACATGGAAAATGAAACTGGTCCATTTTGATTATTTAAACATTAGAAAAAGGTTGGGAGAGAGGCATTTATAGAAATCACCTTCACCCTTCCTCTTCTTTTATTCTTGATATGAGTTTCTACAATTTTTTATATCACTTTTACAGTCTCTGATTAATTTCTTTTTTATACTAAATTGAAAAACCAACAAAATCGAAGGATTTAATTTAGTTCTAAATTTTTTCTTAACCCTAATCAACCGAACCATACCACTTAATGGGGTCACATACAAAATGAATCGGACCAATTTTTCTGGGTACATAACATTTTTGTTGTTATTTTCCAACACCACAAAATTTTGTAAGAAATACCCCAAAATGGAAGTTGATTTTCTTGCTTAAACAACAATTTAGAACTCAAATTATTGACCTATGATGCTCATGTCAAGAAGGTATGATGAAAGAGCATGGAAAGAAAATGAACTCTCACCTGAAAGAGTACTACAAAACAAGGTGTTGAGTTGAGTGATTACAAGATGGAAGCAAGTTGGGGTAAAAGTTAAGGTAGGGTTTATGTTCACAAAAAAATGTGGTAGGAGTTAGTTATGGAAGGTGGGGGCAATGTGATATGCCCAGACCATGAGTAGTGGCAGCTTACTTCAATTTTTTGTTTTTTTTTTTTTTTTTGCAATTATCTCATTTGGATTGTTGTTTTGATACCAACCCATCATTCTCACCTACAATGTACTAACAATGACAATAGATATGACAACTCCCTCCCTTTCCCTCTCTCCATTTTGCAATATCTCATAATTGAAATATGAAGCCATACTTTTTACAATTTTTGTTTTTATTTACTTATTTTTTTATGGATGTCTTTAGCTAACAAAAGTAACCAAAACAAGCAGCTTCAGCCCAAACAGAATAGAGGAGGTATGAAAAAACATTCTGTCTAAAAATGCAGAAAGGGTGTCATGGCGATGCACAGAGAGTAAAGCTAGGATTTCAATGTTGGACTCTGAAGAAGGGCTTGGGTGGCTTATGCTAGGTGGAGTTGAGTTTTTCGGTTTAAATAAGGGACAATTACTTAACACAGCGATTTGGGAAAAAATTTCACAAATCAGTGAAGAATATTTCAAAATTACAACAACATTGACAAGTGTAAAAATAATTACCAATACTAATCACTTTGTTTGGTTTTAGTTTTTCAAAAATATTTTTCAAAAAATTCTAATTTCTTATTTTCAGTATTTTTCTGTTTTTACTGAATTTTTTTATTATTTTAAGCAATTTTTTAAATTTTTAAACACAACTAACATAAATAAACTTTAAAAGTATAATTTTTGTGAAAAAATCTTTAAAAAATTCATTAAATATCAAAAATATAAAAAAAAAATATGAAAATTCAATATATTTTCCTTATTTTTGTATATTTATTAATTTTTAAAAATATTTTTTCACAAATATTTTACTTTTTATATACATCTAAATAAGGTATATCTAAAAAATAAAAAAATATATTTAAAATTTTAAAAATATGCACTAAAAATTTAAAAAAAATAAATAAATAAAAAACTTAGGCCTTGTTTGATTTGTTTTTTAGAAAAATTTTTGGAAAAAATTCTCTACAAACAAATTTTCAAGAATAATCAAACTAAACAAATTTTTTCAAAAAAAATCTCAAAATTTTGTTTAGTTACCTACTTTTCAAAATCACTCTCTCTCTCTCTCATACACATCAAATCAATTACTTTTTTTAAAACTCTCTCCCCAAAATAATTTCTAAAAAAAGGCAAACTAAACAAATTTTTATACTTTTTTATCTCAAAAACTACTCTACAAATACACCCTTAATTCATAAAATTAAAATTAAATACACTGACTTTTTTTTATTTTTTGTCTTTTTCTCACTCTTTTTTCTCTCCCTGACGCCATTCACTCTCTTTTTTTTACCGGCAACTCTCACTCTCTCACCTGACAGCCCCTCTTTCTCTCTATGCATACATCCATACATACATACATACGGAAAAATTATTGATTGGCTCATGAGACTACGTGACTACGCCTCTAACTGATTACAAACTATCATGTGTCTAATATTTTTTAATTATTCAATATAAAATTATGAATTTTATTCCATCATCAATCATAATATAAGTAAAACATCACATAATGCTATTTCTATACCAACAAATAACTTTTCACATACGTACACATAACTGTCGTTTATCATGTGAATTTTTTAGTTGATTTTTTAACTATTTTAATTTGTTTTAAGAAAGAAGTTAAAAATTAATTTTTTAAATTTTTTTTAAAAAATTGGATAAGTGATATGATCTATAAAGGTTAAAAAGTTGACTTTTAAACAAGTTTTTAAAATAAGCTTTTAGCTCTCACTAAGCTTCATTTGACATTGGTTAATATAGCTAATTTTTTTGTGTTAGAACTATTTTAGCCTCTTTTGATTTGGATTTTTTTGATTTTTTTAACTTTTGTGAGAAAAAAATATAATGATTATGGTTGGATGTGATACTTGTCTTATTAGCTTATTATTTTGTCATTTTATACTTTTTTAGTCCCAAAATAATAAGCAAACCAGGGCTTAGTTTTTTTTACTTTTATGAGAAAAAAATGAAATAATTACAATTTAGATATAATATTTTATTTTATTAACTATTTAACCTTTTTATTTTTTTATTTTTTTTTTACCAAATTTAATCCAAAAAACCAATCTGAAACAAAGCCATAATAAACACATCGCAAGTCACATCCACACCCATCTCATTTTTAATTAAAAAAATTATTTTACTTTATTGTATAAGAATAAAGCTTCGTCGCTCGAAAATGTTCCCCCCTAATCCCCCGAAATTTAGAAACGACGTCGTTTCTAACACTTTCCCTTCCATGAATTCACAGAGGAGAGAAAGAGAAGCAAGAAAGAGAAGAGAGGGGAAGAGGAGGCAGGTCGTCGCAGCCGTCGCAGCCCTCCGCCCGATCATCGCAGCCCTCCGCCTCCGTCGTCGCAGGGAAGAGCTCGTCGCCGTCGCAGGGAAGAGCCCGTCGCAGGGAACAGCTCGTCGCCGTCGCAACCCCGCCCCTCGCAGCCCCTGCCTCTGCCGCCTCCGCCCCCCGCCTCCGCCTCCAGCCCCATTTGTTGGGCCCCCTCCAGTCCTTCTTCCTCCTCCTCTCCTCCTCCTCCTCCTCCTCCTCCTCCCTCCTCCCTCCTCCTTCTTCTTCTTCCATCTTCTGATCTGCAAAAAAAAAAAAAAAAAAAAAAAAAACGGTGTCGTTTATGGATTAGGGGGATTCGGGGGGGAAGCTTTCGAGCTCCCTAGCATTGCTTATTGTATAAATACAATATATATGATTTTTAATATTTATAAATTTGATTTTTATAAAATTACATTTCCAAAATATATCACTAAAATCTTTAGAATTAGACTAATATTTAGCATATTTAATAAAAAACTCAATTAATAATTTAAAAATTAAATAAGGGGAAAGCACCAATAAATCCTAAATTTGGGAATGTTAACCCATTTAGTCCCGAAGGTTTTTTGTTAGACTAATAGGTCCTATTTCCCAATAAGCTTACTATAGGCCTTTTTATGATTTCTCTTCAAACATCAAACTTTTCAAACATCAAACATTATTATCAAACATTAGCAACGTCAAGATTATTTATCAAACATCAAACATTAGCAACGTCAGGATTATTCATATAATGTTGGTGAAAACATTGGCAACGTTAGAATTACGTCATCGAAACAACATCAAACATCATCATCAAAACAACATAAAACATCACAACATCACGATTAAACAATTTTTTAAATAACAATTAAACATCAAAATAACGATTAAAATAACATCAAAATAACGATTAAATAATTTTTTCTGATCAAACATCATCATCATCATAACAATAATTTCCTCATCATCATCATCATCCGATGTTTAGGCGTTTGGATCATCAACATCACAACATCATCAACTTCACAACATTAATCGAACTACAAATCTGATGTTAAAATCAAACTACAAATCGGATGTTGGAAATTAAACTACAAATCTGATGTTGGAAATTAATCGAACTCGACGGAGGCAAACTCGATCCACCCACAAACATCAAGAATTTGCCCATTTTCAGAATTTGCCCTCGGCCGAAACCAATGACCTTGCTTGGATCGTCTTCTCTCTTCTCAATCTCAACTCTGAACCAAGTCCGCCATTGACGCGGCTTCTTCGAGTTCCGCCTCCCAATTTTCCGATCCGAGAAAATGTTGTTTGGCTAGAAAACGAAAGAAAAAGAAGAAGAAAAAAGCTCAAGAAACAAACAAGATGAGGTCTTCTTCTTCAGGAAGAATCAACATCGCCTCGAGTGCTCAGAGGCTCGATGTCGACAATCAAATCTCTCTCCGATACTACTTTCGAATTGCTGATAATATCCTCAAACAGGTCTGTATTTAGGTATATATATATATATATGTATGTGTGTGTGTGTGTGTTCTCTCGATTCTGAACTGTTGTTTGAATTTCTTTCCTGAATTGCAAAAGATTTGGTATTTCGATTGTGGTTTGCCAGTGAACGATCTGTAGTTTATGTGAGAATCATTATCTAACATGAGATTTGTAGTTTGATTCCAACATGTGATTGATCTGTAGTTTATGTGAGAATCATTATCCCAAATTGGTGTTTATATATAATATGAGATTTGTAGTTTGATTCCAACATGTGATTGATCTGTAGTTTATGTGAGAATCATTATCCCAAATTGGTGTTTATATATAATATGTTTTGATGATGATTATTGATGTTGATTTTATGACCTATTGTTTTGATGGTGATGTTTGATGTTCTTTGATGATGATGTTGTGATGTAAAAAAAGGACTAAATAGTTTATAAAAAAAACACTCAGGACTAGATAGAGTAACTTTTTCCAATATGGGACTTATGAGTAATTTTTCCATTAAATAAATATACATAATTAAAATAATTTATATGATTTGAGTTACTATAAATAATGTATATTTTTAAAAGCACTTTTTAAACAAGTTATATATTTTTTATTTATTTTTTATTTTTCTAAAAGAAGACGTAAAGACTAATAAAAATATTAACTCAAATTATAAAATTAAAATAAAAAAAAATATTCAAATATACAAATATTGAAAAAATATTTTCGTTCAAAAAAAAAAAGAAAGAATCATATGAAAATGAAAGTGAAAATGGTTTTTTTTTTTTTGTTAACCAAAGTAGACAAAATTTAAAAATTCAACCAAATATTTTATACTCAACTTTTAAAACAATTACAAAAATTATTTCAAAAAATTAATCATAGTATATTTTAACTTCATAGATAGGTATAAAAATAGCAAAAATTAATCACAAAAAAAAGAAGAATTCACATAATATATTTCAACTTTCAAAATATTTGACAGGTAGCAAATACAATATTTATAGGATGCAAGTCCTCTCTGTGTGAGGTGCAAGTCTAATCTGTGTGAGGTGCAAATTTTGTTGTGCAATTTGAATCTATGTAGAGGTGTAAGTTCAATCTATGAATTAATATTTCTATGGTTTGAATATATATTTTTTATTTGTATGATTTGAATTAATATTTGTATGGATGAAATATTAACCCCATATTATTTTTATTATTTGAAGTTTGATTAAAATATATAAATATACATATAGACTCAACTTGCACCTTACACAGATTTGACTTACATCTTACACAACCTAGAATTGCACTCCATACATATTCGACTTACACCCCACACAGACTTGTACCCCACACACAGAGACTAAACTTGCACCTCACACAGATTGGACTTGCACCCTATATATATTGGACTTGCATCCCACACAAATTGGACTTAACTTGCACCCCGCTCAAATATTTTTAAAGCTAAAATATATTAGGTGAATTATTCTTTTTCTGATTAATTTTTGCTATTTTATAACTATTTATAAAATTGAAATATACTATGTGATTAATGTTTTAAAATTATTTTTTATAACTATTTTTAAAGTTGAAATGTAAAATATTTTGTTGAATTTTAAAATTTTGTCTACTTTGGTTATATATATCATTTTCATTTTCATATGATTCTATCTTTTTTAAATAATTTTTTTTAATATTTTTATGTATGAATATTATTTTTTATTTTAATTGTATAATTTGAATTAATATTTTTATTAGTTTCTATTTTTTATTTTAAGAAATAAAAAATATATTTTATTTAAAATATGCTTTAAAAATATATATTATTTATATTAAATCAAATCATATAAATTATTTTAATTTTGTACATTTCTATAAATTTTAAATTAATTTAATTTTTTATTAAATAGGTTAAATATTTGTCTCATTCTAAAGATTTTATTGATATCTTTAGGAAATGTATTAATTTTATAAAAATCATATATATTGTATTTATATCATAATTTTTTTTAAAATTAAAATTGAGATGGGGTGTGGATGTATTGGTAATTATTTTTATACTTACACTACAAGAATTTACACATTTTGCGACCACTTTTGCCGACCAAAAAAATTTTGGTCGCAAAAAAATGACATTTGCCGACCAAAATATTAATTAGTCGCGAATGATCATTATTTTTGGCGACCAAAATGAGTTGGTCGCAGAAGGTCACATTTTGGCGACCAAAAATGAGTTAGTCGCAGAAATTGGTATGCTTTTGGCGACCAACTTCAAATTTGGTCGCGAAAGGTAACATTTTGGCGACCAAAAAAAATTAGTCGCCAAATTTGTATTTTTAGCGACTAATATTTTAGTTGCCGTTGATTGAGATTTGGCGACTAAAAAAGTTTGTCGGCGAAGGTACATTTTCTGCGACTAATCTAGTCATTTGGTCGCGAAAAGTTTGAGAGGGAAATTTGAAACATGGAAGGGGGAAATGAAATTTTTTTGCGACAAAAAAAAATTTGGTCGCCATTTATAAAACGACGTCGTTTTGTTCCCACTATCCCTAAAAATTTGGTCGCCATTTCTAAGTGTTGCCATTTGTAAACCCTAAACCGCTGCCCCCTTCCAACTCTCTCTCTCTTTCTCTCTCTCTCTCTCTGTCTCTCTAATGGAGAATGGGGACGAGTGGTTGGTCCCCGAATAAGCTACAACAAATTCTCTTCTGCTTCTCCATCACCATTATTTTCTCTCTCCTCGCTTCCCTAACTCGCTATTCCTTCATCTGCCGCCGGACCATCTGGTTCGGATCCATCGTCTCCCTCTCCGCCAGCGCCGCCAAAGAGGTCGCCGACGAGCTTGGCTTCTTTAAGTCGGCCGGAGCCTCCGCCAAAGACGTTGTTGCTGATCTCCTCGGCATTCTTCTCGCTGTGCTCGTTCTTTCTCTCACCAAATCACTCTATCTGCGGATCAAACCCGATCAATCGGGTCAAATTCGAGGGGTAGAGATAGTTTGATCGAAGGCTTGGGTTCCAGTTTGTGCGATCGAGCATTTTGGAGTGATCAGGTTAGTCTGTATACAGTTGTCTGATCATATTTTGGCGAATTGAACTATATCCGATAATATTTCAATTACTATTTAAATCATTAAAATCTTATCTGATCACTTTTTCATGCCTTTCTTCTACCCACCCATCGAGTTCTCTCCTAGTTCATCAATACATGTGATTTGCATATAATTACTTATTATTGAAATTTATTCTGTAAAAATGAGTCCAATATAACATTTATATAAGATTATATGTGGACAAATAAATAATTAAATATGTAAACTTCTACCATAAATGTACTTTGTGTATTATTTATTGTGAAATTCATGGAGTTTTTGGGTTTTATTATGAGAGTAGGCTACTGGTTGGTTAATCTGTATGATTTCTATGATATATATATATGTTCAATGATTACTTTGTGTTTGATAGACCATGGTCTTGTTGGGTATACAAGACTTGTGCACAGAAGCTGTTTGAGGATTTGTCAAAGAGACTAATACTTCATTGGCTTCAAGGTTTGACATAGATATAATTTTTGATGTGGTATATGATTTGTTTGTTAGTAATTCTCCATATGACATAGATAAATTTATTTTATTTGAATACCGCCTCATCTGTAATAGATTTAAAAAAATTAATTTGAGTCATTGAGTCGTAGTCATCGTATGTCAGTTGACTATATTAATTGTATATAATTTGATGTTTACACAAATCATTTTTACTGCAGATTTACAATGGGCACCACCAATGGATCAGGATTTACACTAGCTCCTACCAGCCTACCATGACAGTTGACTGTGAGAGTGAGTGAGCACACACCTTCATGAACTCTTTATACATTCTGTTTCTGATTTTTTATTACTATTATCATATTTGAAAGTTTGGGTTGCTTAGTTGCAACAAACATGTCATATTGAGTTGCTCAGAAGCTACTGAATCTCTCTCTCTCTCTCTCTCTCTCTCTCTCTCATATGGGGGTGTGGAGAGTATAATACCAGAGAATAGTATATATAATAAAATATATTAGTAGGTCGGTTGTATTCACTGGCATGTATGTATAATGTATGTGTACTTGCTCAACGACTTGTTCATCTCTTCCAAGCCAGCCCTAGTTGTTATTCCCACTCTTCTTTCTCAAGTATATAAACTATATATAAAACATATTATATAGATTGTGTTTGGTACCAAAGATACATAGTCTTAACTCCCCTGCTCTAAAATTAATTTAACTCCCCTACTCTAAAACATATAATATCTCACCCATTGGTACCAAAGATACATATACTCTGAAAAATTTTGGTGAGTTAATTTGGGAAGCCATGAAGATTCAGGCCCCGTTTGGGGAGTGGCTAAATTAGCCAATTAGCCAAAAAGTTATCTTTTTAGTCAAAAAGCCAATAACTCATACCAAAAAGTCAAAGATTCTCTGTTCTCTCTACTTTTTGCACAGCTTTTCGTAATTAGCCAAAAAGTCATCCCAAACATACAAGTTTTTTTTACCTACCTTTTTAGCCAATTAGCCAAAAAGTTACTAAATTAGTCTGTTCCCAAACGAGGCCTCAATTGATGTTTTCAGAAAATTTTAATCTCATTTCTTATGGGTTCCTAACATGGTTGGGATTGGAATCATATCTTAAAAGTGTCGATAAATTATATTTTCCATGAGCAACCTCTGATACAACCTCAAAGAAGGGTGTTATTATCCTATTATGTTTGACAAAAAATAAAAATATTTGAAATGAAGGAAACTCTTATGTAGGGTTACCCAGTTACGTAACTTGCGTTCTATTCTTGCCATAAGATCTTTTTCTCCTTTTTAAATTGTAAGTATGCAACGTGCCATTAAGATTGTCATTCTCAGTATGAATTTCAATACAACCATTTAGATAGTGCCTCCATCCTCAGTAGTCAATAGCTTGTGGTTTTTAAAAAAATTTAGGTGAAGATGGATGTTATTGATGAATTAATTTTGAAAATAAAGCAATGGAAAAAAGTGGTTCATAATAATGTTTGAGTAAGTCACTTTCAGTTTTGTTTAAAACCCCAAATCTGCTAATATATATTATTGTTTACTAACTAATATCTCAATGGCAACCATGTATGAACTTTAACACTACACTTTCTTTCTTTTTTTCATTTCCCCCCCCCCCCCCCCAATTTGCAGTGTGCTTAAAGGTTATAGTCTTCCTGGTGTGCTTCCGCCTGAACTGGTGAAGCTTCATTACCTCCAACATATGTGAGGATCTTTCAAATGCTATTGTCATGCTAGATGTTCAAAATTTTTAACACTAGTTTCACGTGTGATTCCTAAGATACGAAATGAAAATCTTGGTGTACTGAATCTATTTCTGTTGTATCTCATTTGTATACGAAATGAAAATCTTGGTATACGAAATGAAAATCTTGGTATAGTGATTTGGCTTACAATTACCTTGGTGGTACAATTCCAAATGAATGGGCTTCTATGCAATTGAATTTTATGTAAGCTCTCTCTCTCTCTCTCTCTCTCTCTCTCTCTCTAGTTATAAGTTTCTTCTCACACAAAATAAAACGTGGAATTTTTATGCAGCTCTGTTCTTGTAAACCGCTTATCAGGGGAAATTCCTATGGGACTGGGAAATATTTCCACTCTCACATACTTGTATGTTTTCCAATTTTTTCTTATCAATTTTCTTTCTGAAGAGTAATGTGATAATTGAAGTTTGAAACCATTGAGAACTGAAACTGGACCAAGCATGCCTTTTATCTCATTTTATGTGTTTTTATTAATAGAATCCTTAATAGAATCCTCTTGTTCTGTGCCTGTTGGTGCAAGTAATGCAAGTAATATGATACTGTGATGTCCTGTGGTGCCCCATAGTATTACTAATGTTAAGCATTTTGTAGTTACGGATAATATGTATGAGACCAATTTTAGCTTTAAATGTTTTTGAAATGTCTTTTTTATGCTCCATATTATCACTACTCTCTGATCCATATCATAACGTTGTTCTGTGATATGAATTGATTTGTGCAGTGATGATTGGTGGATCAGATACCTTATCCTGTGCTCAATGTGGCAAACCTGCCCATCTTCAGTATGATATTATTTTTATTTATTCTCTTCGATTTTATTCTCAACCATACATTATACATTACATACACACACAAGCACAGTTCAATGTATACTTGGATTGGGATGTTTTTTGTTTTACAATGTTGAGCAATCAATAAACAATTAGGGCATTTAGGAGGATTGATGGAGTTTTATTACTTAGAAATTAACTTATGGAGACCCTTTTTCTTACCTCTCCTGATATTTGAGAAAAATATAGTTAGCATAATTACACTCAACCTCCCTTTTGGTACAGTTGAGCATGCTATTTTTGTACATCTGTTTAATTTGAATTACCTATCATTCATTAGTTTTTTTCATTTTGGTAATGGTTTTGTAACTCTCTTCCCTAAGGGTAGGCCAATGTAATTTACATATATGTATATATATATTTAGTTTAATAACAAAGACAAAATAAGGGAAGAAGTCAGAGAATGGTTTTTGGTTCTCTAAGTTTGTTGTTTTGGGAAGAAAGTGTACCATGTCTCTAAATAAAATGTCTAAATGCATATTGGCAGGTATTCACTTTTTTGCTAACTTCAACTTGTCATAAATAAATAATAAGATCACCTACTCAATGCATATACAACGTTATTCGACTCACCAAGAGGAGGCTACACTAATTCTGGTATAAATTAGTGTAAGAATTTGCACCAGGGGAACAACTACAACATTGTAGTTCTATAAGAATTTGCACTAGGGGAGATATGTGTCAGTCTTACCGAAGGGCAGTTCCAGCAGGTACAGATGGTGTTCGAATTGGAATGTAGTTCTATAAATAGGATGTATATAATGTACACTGTATTGATGAAACTTAATGTTTAATTTTGATGGGTTGAAATTCAGAGCATCAAGCAGATTCTTGGACTTCAGCATGGAAAACAGTATGACAGTGTGAAGACTTTGAGATATGGTCATTTGATGATCATGACTGATCAGGTTTAAAACATGGATATTCATAATCCAGTGCCATCTCACCTGAAAATCCACTTTTCTCTACTACATTGGAAACTTATCTCGTTTATTTTGATGATCTTCTTTTTCTCTAATTTCCATAACATTTGTGGGGACAATTATCATAGTGTGGTATTTTATATTTTTCTAAAAAATTGTTGATGCCATGCTTAAATAAGTTGTAATGTCAATCTAACTCGGTTGCACTGTTCATTGATCACTTTCACACTGTCTTCTTCTTTGTTTGTTTTGTTTTGTTTTGTTTTTTGGTTCATTTCCAACACAATTGTGATTGAAATCAGTTGAATCACAGATGATGATGGTTCTTATTTAGATCCTTTGTTGGAGACACTGTGGAATATATTATCATGTGCGTCATACTCCTTTCTAAGATCTATCTTCATGCTTTCATATACAGGTGTCATTCTGCACTTATCTGATGTGTTGATATTTTTTCCTCCAATTGTATTGATAGTAGGATGGTTTTTTGATGGTGATCCATTTTGTTCTTCCTACCCTTCTCTTTTTAGTGGCATGCTTAAATCTTATTGAAACTTACCTCAGGTGTTCTCAGCTTTTGGCTTTGTCCACAAGATTGCAACTTTTGAGAAGGCTGCAGGTTTTTAGGTGTGATGTCGAAAATCGCCTTCTTCTTCTTCTTCTTCTTCTTCTTCTTCTTCTTCTCTCTCTCTCTCTCTCTCTCTCTCTCTCTCTCTCTCTCTCTCGTTTTTCTTGTTTTTCATGCTTTCATTTTTTTGGTATTTTTTTAAAGGTCTCTTTTTGGTGGAAGAAAATATTTTCGAGGTTTTGCAACATAGTATAACAAATTTCCCCCCTCTATGTTGCTTCGCACTACAAAAATTCTCCAAATGATCTACAATTAATGGCGGATGCTACAGCGCATCACTTATTTGTGTTACTTGGTATATTACTTGTTATGTTTGCTATCCATTAATGCTTTTCTATCTCCCTTAATGCCTTATGTATTTATTGAACTCTATGCAGGTCCTGTTGATGAGTCCAAAAATCACCTCCCTGATGTTCTCTGTTCCCTCCAGGTTTGTTTCTTTTTTATGTGACACACACACCAGTATTTACACACCTGTATTTAAGGATTGGTAATCTTTTTTAGAAATTGAATGACTTTGGTCTTATTATACATTCGTGAGAAAGGTAATCAAAAAAGAAAGAAGACGAGTTCTTTGTTTTATCACTTAGGAGCAGTGTGAGATGAAAGTCTCATGCACGGTTTTGAATGAGAGAAACAAGTGAGGAGATGTCTGCAACTCTTTTCTGTTACTGCAAACATTATTCTATTGTGACTTCTTTGACATGACATGAATATCCATTTCCCCCCTTTTATACATCCTTTTGGTGCAATGTTTTCTCCTCTTTAACCAGACTTCCATATCAATCAAATACTATTGTTGCTAGAGTTCTGTCCTCTTCATAATAAACTATAACGTGGAACATTTGCTAAGCATAATAGTTTGGAAAAATAAGTATGTTCTTGAAGGAAATAAGATGCGTCAATTGCTTTGTTTGGTCCAGTGACAAAGCATAGCAAAGGCAGAACATCATCAAATATTGAACTTATTACTTGCTATCTGGTTTCCAACTTTGTAAAGGCTGTAAAAGCCTTCTAAGACAATTGGGGTTTCTTCCAAATTTAAGTCATACCATGCATGTTTCGCTTGCCTGCTAATATGTAAATTCTGATTTGAATCTTTTTTATAAAAAAAAGTTGGTAGCATATTTTGTTGTTTGTACATATAGTTTTCCTTACAAAGCCTTACTATGATTCATGTGCTTTGCTAACTGGCAAGTTCTTTCCACTCCTATGAAGGTTTTCTCCAACAATATGGGAAAGAAATCTGAGCCCGTCATAACAAAATGCAAGGAGAGCGAAAACTGGACAAAGGTTACAACTCAAAGGAGTTGGGGATAGAAGGAAATAAATAATATCTAACATCTGGTGAGTGATTGTGTTCATCAATAGAGGTTAGTTTTAATTCACCTAGTTGGGAATACTGTGCGTGTAACTAAAAGCAAAAGGTGGCCGACTATAAATTGGTCTTTTTATGTGGGTTTCTATAATTTTTAAAAGGGACCACTTAGGCCACATTAAGTAACATTCATATAATTATATGGGCTTATAAGAAGTGGGTAGCATTTCTAAATTTAGATAGTAATCGTCTACGAAGCATGGACACGCCAGATTTCATGCCATGGTGGTGTCTGACACGGGAACACGTCCGGGACACGCTGGGTGGCGTGTCCCTTTAATTTAGTTATTTTTTTACAGAGAACACGGCGGAGACACGGCGAGGACACGCCGGGTGGCGTGTCCCTTTAATTAGATATTGTTCACTCAATCCCACCCGAGTTTATTAGATTTATCATATTATCCATCTCTGACTGTGAAGGGATATCCATGTGCGATCTATTGCATATCTCCTCCAATTCAAATTGTTTCTTAACGAAAAGTTCTTTCATCTTGCTTGCTTTCAATTGATCCAATCTCTTAACTTCAGCCTCCACCTTGAAACATTTCGAAACGACATCAAATCTTGCTTGTGATGCTGATGCTCTTGAGAATTATTGATTACATATGTACTAACCTGCTAGATTATATCAAGGGTGAGGCTCCCAGGAGAGGATATTTCAGCCGATGAAGCTGATAATAATAAATTAGTAATGTGACAGAACAATTGACGGTCTTCGAAAGGCGTATCCATAAGGTTCCACAAGTTTGTCAATGCTTTACCAAGATGGTGAAGCTGCAAAGTCCACACAAAATCCACGGAGAAGACAATTCATTATGTCGATGCTTCCTCTGAGCAACAGACAAGTCAGAGGATGGTGAGTAAAACAGCTTGAATAAGTTTTACCTTCTCTAGTCGCTTGTGTTTTTCTTCTTCAAGAGACTCTACTGTGCTGTTTAGTTTAACCAAAATACCGTCACTTATGTTCTTTGACAGTCCAGACAATTCATTCAGGCTTGCGTGAACTTTTGTGATGATCATTGACGAATCCATTCCCAACGTGGTAGACAGGTTCTGAACTGTGCTTATATATTTATCCACTCTTTGGAGTCTGTCATTCTTTGACATCAATTGAAGAGAAAACAGAAAGGGAAACAAGAAAAAAAGGCATTACTTGATGCACACACTCAATTTAAGTCCTCACTAAACAATTTATTGATTACTGTTATAGTACCTTCTCTTTATGCAGCCTTTATAGCTCGATTTGGTACTCATCGAGTTTTTTGTGTGAAAGATCGTTCTCATTTACTTGGATTTTTGATGATGAATCATCGCATTCTAATTGACCTGCTATTTCTGCAGAAATTTTCTGAATTTGCCTTTGCACGGCTTGGAATTGCTTCACCCTCTCTTCTTTCCTCAGTTGCATTTCCCGTAGAGCGGGGGTAATTGAATCTAGCTGCTCTTTTAATGTTCCTCTCTTCTTTGTTCTTTTGTTATTGTTATAATAAGAACATCAATATCTAACTTTTTTCCTATTAGAATAAATTTTGAGCCAGTCTTTGTGTAAAATTATAGGAAGCTTACCTGATAATTGGGCTTAATAAAAAGATTCAACACTCACACTCTGCTAGGTGACCAAAGCCATCAGCTTTGTCTTTCAGATTTGACACTGGCGGCTCAGGATCTTGTTTAAAGAGATACACAGATCCAACCATCTTTAGGAGAGCATCAGCTGGCTCTGGTGAAGCAAGTGTTGAGAAAATCTCAAAAGATAGGAAGGCTCGTCGAAGCAAGGTATGTCTTGTAATGTTGAAACTCGACCATTAAATTTAACCATCATGAGAAATTTCCATCCATACAAGCTAGTTAAGAGATATCATTGGTTATTAGTTCACTCTGAAAATTCATGAAAATGACTACTTTAAAGCTCTGTAGATAATAATTATTTTGGACAAATTTTCCTGGTAGATTTGCTCTTTGGACATGCTGTTACAGTTAAAAACAAAAATCATGAAATTAAATTTTTTTGTAATGATTTCTTTCGACTATGGTTATTATCCTATGTTTTGTAAAATTATTACTTCTATGGTTTTGATAGAACCATGTTCTAATGTGAGGATGTAAAAAATGAGCAGAAAAAAAGAACATGGCAGAGGAATGAAGCGTCTCGTGGTGCATCAATATCCAACCGCAGTGACAGGTATTTTATTACTTGCATTTGTGTCCACATTGGCGTAGAAAATGGTTGGTCTAGCATCTGATGAAAGTAAGATTTTTGTTTATCTGACCATGCAGGAGTCAATTAACTTCTCTAAATGTTGATGGGCATATTTCTCCTTCTCAGTGTGTCTCCACAACTGATGTTGCATTGAAATCTGACCTAGGAGGCCAATCAAATTCTTCTGATTCAAGAACTGAGACAGGCTATGTAGAATGTGTCTTCCATCCGACTTACTCCATGGAACCTGAAGAACATGAGCCTAAGGAATTATCCTTATCTTGTTTAAGGATACACCATAATGAAACCGTTGATTCAGCTAGTGTTGATGAACATAGTGGAGTTGTAGATGATGACTTTGCACATAGTTTATCAGAGGAGCAAACTGGCCCAATTTCATCTTTTGTTACTTGGGATGAAAAGACAGAAATAGTCAAGACTATGGGTCACCAGTATGATCATGATGAGTCTGCAGAGATGCTGACAATGAACTTTAACCAAGATCTTCAAGAGGAGGAGGCTGCTAACTTCAGAAGTATTGATCAAATGGATTTTCAGTTTGACAATGAAGATACACCAACACCAATCTCTGGTCAGAACCAGCTTGATGATATTGAAAGTGAAATAGACAATTATGTGGACGCACTTAACACTATTGAATCAGAATCCGAAACTGATTTAGATTGCCAAACGAAACGAGAAGTGAAGAAATCTTCCAATCTTAATGAAGAAGGAACACAAGAAGATGGAGTGCATGGGCTTGCAGCTGATCATTCAGACCTTCAACCATCAAACTTGGAATCTCACACTGCAGATTTCAGTAACACAAACAATGTAACGTCCTCTGATAAACCCAACTCCATCTCCTCACAGTTTTATGCCAATGAAGAATCACATCAAATGGTGGGAGAATCATCTGATATCAGCAATTCTCTGAGTATAAACTTCTGTGAAAATGATGACGTTGTTGATGGCTCAAATGTAGAATCTGACGTTGTATTGTGTTGTGTTGTTAATGAATGTTAATGCTTCAATTTAGAGTTGTATTGTGTCGATGTTAATGAATTATGTATTGTGTCGAATGTTAATGATTCAGTGAATTTGAATGATGCTTTAAAATTATAGGTTTATTATGGATTGAATGAATTATTAGGAATTACAGGTGTATTGTGTTCCTGTTTTGGCGACTAATTTATTAGTCGCGACAAATAAATTATTTTTTTTGGGCAAAAAATGACAATTGCCGACCAAGAGTTTTGGTCGCAAAAAATACATGTATTGCCGACCAAAAATTTTGTTGGTCGTGGAAACTCACTTTTGCCGACCAACAGTTTTGGTCGCGAAAAGTAACAATTGGCGACCAAACTAATTTTGGTCGCAGAATGTCACAATTGGCGACCAAAATTTTTGGTCGCGAAATGTCACAATTGGCGACCAAACTTTTTGGTCGCGAAATGTGACTTTTCGCGACCAAAGTGTTTTAGCGACAAAATGAATTAGTCGCGGTCGGCAAAATGTGACTTTTCGCGACCAAAGTGTTTTAGCGACAAAATGAATTAGTCGCGGTAATTAAATATTTAGCGACCAAAAATTTAGTCGGCAAATCCAACTTTTGCCGACCAACGAAAATTTTGGTCGCGAATTACTTTCCGCGACCCTCAATTGGCGACCAAACTAGCGACCAAAAAAATTGGTCGCGGATAACTTTTGCCGACCAAAAATTGACTTTTAGCAACCAATTTTTTTGTTGCTAAAAGTGTGAATTCTTGTAGTGTTATCACTGTTTTTTTGAACCATGGTTAAAAATAAATTTTTAATTGTTTTAGTTTTTTTGGGTGATATTTTCTCTATTTTTTTTTTTATGTTTTTTAAATTAACTTTTAACTTACTTCTCAAAATAAGACATAATTTTGAAAGATTCTCCACTGATTTGTGAATTTTTTTCCTAAACCCTTCTTTTAAGTAATTGTTCCTAAAATATATATATATATATATAATATGATTTCAGGGCAATTACCTTCCCTGTTTATTGTTAGATTTTTGAAAGTGTGATTTATCAATATTTATGAGAAAATTAGTCTAGGGTCTCTCTCATTTTTAGTAATGAAAGAAACTCACAATATTATTTTGTAATGGCTAAGGGCCCCCACCTATCCCATATGTCTAACTTATTCTCATTCTCTCTCTCTCTTATCTCTGTCGCTGCTTCTTTCTCCTCTCTCTCATCTCTATACTCTCATCTTCGTCACTGCTTCTCTCTCTTCTTCTCATCTTTCTCTCATCTCTGTCGCTGCTTCTTTCGCCGTCGCCACCTCTCCGCTGCCACCTCCGACGAACCTCTTGTTTGAAAGATCATATCGATGAACCTCTCGTTTGCGCTCAGCGACTTGAAGCTCGTTGTGTTTGTCCATGAACTGGAGTTTTTTTCTTTCTCTCTCTACTGATTTGTCTTGCCGACAACCAACTCTCACCTGAGATGGGCTTGACGAGCATAGAAGGTCGGTGTTCGATCACGAGACGAGAATGGACGAAGCACAACGTATGAATGGACAAAGCACAATGTATGAAGAAAGAAGTTGTCCATTCGCATCAGATCCATAGGAGGTAGGTTGTCTATATACTCCATTTTCCATCAACCAAACTGTCACGACCCAAACCCGCCCCGAGAAGGTTGGCATCGTAACCGGCCAGTAATTCTAGATTACCACAGGCCTTCCTGAACATAACATAAATAAACGGGGCTCGCGGAAGCGAAAACAAAATACTAATAATCCAAAGAGCTGTGCATTTATATGAACATACAATTACATGCCAAAAATGTTAATTTACCCACTAACTTTACATAACATGTACCATAAGATCATGTACAACGCATAGGCATAAGCCACAGATGCAAAACAAAACAAAGCTCACTATACGGCCTTCCAGGCCTAGCCTCAGCTCGGAGGCACCAAAACACCGGGTAGGCTTCAAAACGGCGGCTCAACTTGGACTCCGCCTAGGCTTGACTCCCAGAATGTTCACCTATAAATACATAAATACAAACAATGAGCTAAAGCTCAGCAAGTAACATTAAAGTAAAGAGTTAGTGAACGAATTCCAACATTTCATATAAATCCGTAAAACATAACGTTTATGTATATAATTATAATCATCTCATAAGAACATACATAATGGCATACTCCATAGAACATAACATAACATAACATTTGTCGTCCAACGACTAGAGTAACCGGTCCCGGACACCGATTAAACACATACCGAGATCTCGTAAACTGGTCATGGGCCTGCATTTCCATGCCGTCCCCCATGACTCTATTGATCATGGGCCTGCACTTCTATGCCGTCCCCCCATGACTTAAAACTATCTATGGATGCCATACTAGATTCGCAAACTGGACATTCGTTCACAGAAAACATTTATCATTTCAAAACCATAACATAACGTAGCACTTTTAAACATAGATCATACTAACATATCTTTACAGAATGTTACTCACAGTGGGTTTCCAAAACCGGTTGCGCGGTCTTCGAGATTTGACTTGCAAATATCAACATTATAACACATTCTTCAATACACACTATCATTAAATCATGTAATTCATGCCATTCTATTCTTCCCTTAATTAATTTCATGTTCATGAGCTGCTAAATGATGCAAATAACATGTGAAAATCATGTAATTCAATTTCCCAAAATTTCCTGAAAATAGGTCCTCCGCTCGAGCGCCACTTTGGCCGCTCGAGCGGCCCATACGATCTTCCAAACTGCTGGGAGGCTGATTTTCCCGCTCGAGCGGGCTTCCCGCCGCTCAAGCGGACCAAGCAAAATCTGAAATTCTGGGTTCTTCTTCCAAGCTTCAATCTCTCCTTTGCCAAAACCACTTCCAATCTTATGAAACCAAGGCTCAAAACACTTGATCAATAACATAAATGAAACATTACAACTTCAATTCAAACCCACTTGCATCATATATAAGATCAACCCATGAGTTAAGTTGGAAAACCATGAACTTGCACATAAAAGCTTCATTTCTAAACATCCATGAAGGTTCTTTCTCAAATATGCCAAATAATCATAAATTCATGCCATGCATGTTCAAATTTCACATGATTCCCATTTCAATTCATTCACATATCATAAGATCATTGATGATTCTGCTTTATTTCAAGAAAATAGAATAAGATCCTTACCTTGAGTAATCAATTTGAGCTAGTTAAGCTTAATTTCCCCCTTTTCTCTACCTTCTTCCCTTGCTTTTTCCCTTTCTCCCGAACTCCCTCTCTCTCTCTCTCTCTCTCTCTCTTTTTCTTCCAGATTTTTCTTCTCTTGTTGAGTCAACAATGGGTCAAGCCTTATCTATAATCATATATATACAATTGTGCCCAAAACCTTTAGCCAAACAAGGCTTAGCGAATCAGACGAAATTCAGTCCTCAATTTATCGTCCCAAATGGTTCTAAAAATTCTCGGTATCACATAGGCGTATTCAATTTCGTTTTTCGAACCCATTATGGTTGTCAATTCCAGTCCCGAAGTTGTAATTCCAACAGATATTTTTCCAATTCGAACAGATATTCTTCAATTAATTCATATATACACATAATTAATTACTGATAAATATGACACATATTTTGGGGTCATTACACAAACAGTGCTATGGTTTCTTCGAATTGGGTATTCATTTGTTGTTAGTTATGTTCATATATATATATCAACTTGGTTGTTTTTCAGATTTGTATATTCCAACTTGTCAAAGAAATTGACAATGGGATTTGTATATTCCCAATCTGTTTCATTATGCGCTGAAGGTGTCTGTTGTTATGCTCGTAAGAAGTGGTCAATAAAATTTCTCTGGCCATATTTGCAGAGAAATTTTATAAACACATAAAATTTGGTCAAAACACAAATAAAATTTGAAAACACAGAGAAAATTTCAAAACCTAAAGAAATTTCAATTCTCTATGAACAAAGTTAGAGAAATTTCAATTTCCTTTGGATTTCTCTAGTTTAAACCCAGAGAAATTCTCCTTCAGTCAGTCAGTCTCTCTCTCTCTATATATATATATATATGTATATTGATTGTTGTTATTGTTTATTTAGGTGATTGATTTTATGTATTGCACGTCATGACTAGCAAAACAGGGAAATTTTCTGATTTGAACACAGAGAAATTCTTGCGAAAACCAAAGAAATTCTCTAAAAATCCAGAGAAAATCTCTAGACTGGAATCTAGAGAAATTCTCTAGATCAAATTTTCTCTGGATCAATGTTGAGGGACCTTAGATATTATGAAAATATTGAATATCCTTTATATTATAAAATCTTAATACCATGGATCCTAAAAAAAATTCCCTATTTTTTAATATGAGATTAGATTGAATGTTTTTTAGTACCATTACATGGAGGATTAAAAGGGACCGGACTGTCTCCAGTCCAGATCTGGGACAGTCTGGTCTAGTTCGGCCCATTGGGTTTACTTTTGGGCCATTTTTCGATAATCAGAATCGTTCACATTTTAAAATTTGTTGAATATATTATTTCTGTAAAAAATCACGTTGATTGGATAACGGATACTATGTATTCGAATTACTTTTGTATAAAAAAAATAGACGGTCAAAAAATTAAACGTTCATAAAAAAGTTATCCAAATACATGGTATCCGCTATCCGATCGACGTGATTTTTTACAAGGATAAAAGACTCAACGAATTCTAAAATGTGAACGATTCAAATTATCAAAAAATAATTCAAAAATGAGTCCAATAAACCAGACTAAACCTTTCAATTCAGATGATGGACTGGAGGCAAACCCAACCGAATTAAAATTTGGAAGGTAGCCCTTACAAAATTTTGAGGGGCTCAATTGAGTCTGGGTCACACGGGGTTTACAAAAATTTTGAAGATTAATCTATACATAAAAGTGAATATTTCTAAATTTTTGGAAGGGACGCAACATTTCTGACATCCTTTCCCACCGGCCCTAAATGCATATCTCCAAGGAACTGTACATATTTTGTGGGTGTTAGAAGACTAAAAATTTTGTGTTTGGTAAGATAATTGGATTTTTTTTGTAGTTGGATGTGATGTTTATGAGAGAAAAATTAAAATGATTATGAGTTTGATGTGACATTTGGTCTTATTGACTATTTTATCCTATTTTATCTTTTAGTGCTATTTTAACCAAAAAAAGCTAAAAAAAACTCTTCCCAAACACTCTCAAATCTTTTTGATTGAAGACAAGATAAATAAATTATTTTTAAATGTCAAAAAAAATCATTGTAAGGGCATTAATATATCTCGCGAATAATAGTACCTCATGATCTTTAAATTTGTGATTTAAATATAGTCTAAATAAAAATAAGGTAAAGTACATTGACACCCTCTGAGGTTTAAGTTTATTATAGTTCCCTCTTCACCTTTTGGAAATTACATCTCCCCCTCTGAGATTTAAAGATTCATTACAAATTTTCCTCTCAGTAATTTAATTTTTTTAAATACCAATCTTGCCCTCATTCGGTAAATTACATTGACACTCCTCCCATTTTAAAAACTACAATCATCTCCCTAAGGTTTAAAATAGCATCACCAATTGTTCCCTCAGTTAGTATTAGCTGGAAAAAAAATTCATTGAAAAAAAAATTAATTGGAAAAAAAATTTGTTAGTAAAATTTTTAGATTTCTATTTAAAAACCAACGTAAACTTATTTTTTGAATTTACATTTTTTTCTCAAATTTACAAACTGAGACAACCATTTATAAACTAAAAAAATTATCAAACAAGTTTTTATGATAGTTTTTAAAAAAATTTCAAATATAAATTGAAAATTAAAAATGAAATGATTACCAAACAGACTTCAGATGGTAAAAATGTTATAAAATTAACAAATAATTAAATAAGTTACCAATGTAAGAAATGACTTATCAAAATATTCTTAGGCTATGTATTGTTTGATTTTTAGAAATTTTTTTAAAAAATTAAAAATTAATTTGGTTAAGAAATAAAAAATAAAAAATAATTATCATTTTTAAATAATTTTTATCTTTCGAGTGGTTAGAAATAATTTTTTACAAATTAAATTGAAACAGCCATACGTATGTATATAACCTGCCCAAAAGTTAAAATGATAATTATTTTTTACCCTTAAATCATAATTATTTTTTATTTTTTATTTCTTAACCAAATTAATTTTTAATTTAAAAAAAAAACTAAAAATCAAACCATATATAGTTTAAAAATATTTTGATAAGTCATTTCTTACGTTGATAACTTATTTAATTATTTATTAATTTTACGACATTTTTACCATCTGAGGCCTGTTTGGTAAGCATTTTGTTTTCAGTTTTCAATTTATATTTACAAAAATTTTAAAAACTGTCATAAAAACTTATTTGATAATTTTTTTTGTTTATAAATGGTTGTCTCAGTTTGTAAATTTGAGGAAAAAATATAAATTCAAAAAATAAGTTTACGTTGGTTTTTAAAAATTTAAAAATTTTACTAACAAAAAATTTTTTCAATTAATTTTTTTTTCAATTAATTTTTTTTCCAATTAAATTTTTTTTTCAATGAATTTTTTTTCCAACTAATACTAACCGAGGGGGCAATTGGTAATGCTACTTTAAACCTTAGGGAGGGGATTGTAATTTCTAAAATGTGAGGGGTGTCAATGTAATTTACCCAATGAGGGCAAAATTGGTATTTAAAAAAATTAAATTGCTGAGGAGGAATCTGTAATGAAACTTTAAACCTCATGGGGGAGATATAATTTCCAAAAGATGAGGAGGGAACTGTAATAAATATAAACCTCAGGGGGTGTCAGTGTAATTTACCCAAATTTAAAAAACTGTCATAAAAACTTATTTGATAATTTTTTTGGTTTATAAATGGTTGTCTCAGTTTGTAAATTTGAGGAAAAAACGTAAATTCAAAAAATGAGTTTACGGTGGTTTTTAAACAAAAAATTTAAAAATTTTACTAACAAAATTTTTTTTCAGTTAATTTTTTTTCCAAATAATTTTTTTTCAATGAATTTTTTTTTCAACTAATACTAACCGAGGGGACAATTGATAATGCTACTTTAAACCTTAGGGAGGAGATTTTAATTTCTAAAATGTGAGGGATGTTAATATAATTACCCAATGAGGGCAAAATTGGTATTTAAAAAAATTAAATTGCTGAGGGGGAAATCTGTAATGAAACTTTAAATCTTAGGGGAAATATATAATTTCCAAAAGATGAGGGGGAACTATAATAAATATAAATCTCAGGAGGTGTCAGTATAATTTACCCATAAAAATATGGGTGATTTATATATAAGTCTTAATAAGTAAATTTATTATCTAATAGGCCATATAATAATTAAAAAGTTATTAATTATTAATTTTCAATGACAGTTTAAAAATTTTATCACAAAAAATGTAACCAATTATAAGTTTTAGTGACAGTTTAAAAAAATGTCACAAAAAAGTCACCAACTTTTAACTTTCGGCGATGGTTTGAAAAATTCGTCACAGAAAAACGTCACTAATTATAAATTTTAGCAACAATTTATAAAAATCGTATCAAAAAGGTCACTAATTGTTAAATTTTAGCGACATATGTAAAAAATTATTACCAAAAATTAGTAATATTTATTTTCAATCAGATTTGATAAAAATTAAATTTAACTATTAAGACTTGATAATTTATCTCAAAAACATTTGTAAGGAGCATTGCAGATTGAGATATCACTTCAAGAATCATTCTCCAAAGTCATGTTTGATTGGGGTTTGAGAGGGTGGATTGGATTATCAATCTGTAGGATCCACCAAAACCCTTGCTTAGGTGTAACAAAATGTCATAGGATTAGTAGTGTAGGGGGTTTAGTAATCCCCTTCTGTACAGAGATTAGTTTTGTTAAATTTTAGGTGGGATAAGAAAAATAGTAAGGAGGTTGCGTCTATTTTATATATAAAAAAATAATAATTTTTTTTTTATCAAGTGCACCTATTATTTTAATATTTATTTTAGTGTTTTTTAGTATAGAAATAATTTATTTATTTATTTTATATAAAAATAATTTAACAATCACATCACTAATCATCTCTCACACTATCATCAAAATAAACACACGTTCACTTAATCCCCTCACTAATAATTTTATATTAATTATTTTTTTACTAATAATTCTCTCATTAACAACCATATCTAATCTAATCTATCAAATAAACATAGCCAAAAAAGGAAAAACCACCCCAAGAGGATCCCCTCTCTGTGACACATTACTTGAGTTGAAATGCTCCAATCATACAATAGTAACAGCTTAACCTCCACTATGGGGAACACATTATTGAATTGTAACTTGTTACTAGATTGGACAGAACCTTTTCAATTCAGTGTACTTGTCAGCTGAGAGACATGATGGTATTCTGTTGCATGATTTTTCATATCCAACATATTGTGTGTGTGTTGGGGGCAGTGCTCCCACTAATTAGGTGGTAGTGGGTCACATTAGTAATGATGTGATGTTTTGATTTTGAAATTGTATTTTTTTTTTTTTACTTTTTTAATGCATTAGTGCTATTAGTAGTGGTGTTTTTAGTGGGATGAATCATTGTTGAGGGGGGTTTACGTGGTTAGAGTATCTCCACCAGTTTATTTAAATTTTATCTTAAAATATTATTAAAAAATTTATTTTTTATTTTAAAAATTATTTTTTCATTTATTTTTCTCAACAGATTTTCAATTCTTTCTTTATTCTATTAACAAACTCCTTATTTTTTTATTAAAATATAATTTTTAATTATAAATTTAAAAAATAAAAATCATAAATGTGTATTGTAGTCTCTAAACAAAGCAAAACAAATATATATATATATAAAGGAGTTACAATGACTCTCTACAAATAAGGAGTCGCTGTAACAAAAATTAATTTAAAAAATTATTTAGAAAATTTGATGCAAGTGAATAAGGAGTCATTTACCCCTTAAAATAGGTAAGGAGGGAGTTCAGGAGCTTTGGCGGGGATGCTCTTATAAAAGGCTCTTAAGGGATGGTATGCAATTGAATATCTTCCATTTTTTTTTAATATATGTGTGTCTTCGTGTCTGTGTTAAATTAATTTAATTTTCCACTTTAAAGGATGTTATGCAATTGAATATCTTTTTTTTAATATCGTGTCTGTGTTAAATTAGTTTATTTTTCAACTTTGAACATTGCCCACTTGCAACTCATTTCGTGTAAAAAAAAATTGATTGCATAATTAAATAGGGATATTTATTCATAAATTTCTTTTCACTTATTTATATTTCATTTAATTTAAATTATTTTTTTATATTTCAATAAATTTTATAGGTGACATAATTATTAAAATATCCTTAATAATAATATGGTGAAACGCGCATTAATATTCATATTGACAATGTGAATATTCCGTGATGTGAACATTCACAAGTCAAATAATATGAATGTTTGCATCACCATGTTGTTAAGGGTTTAAAAAATATTTGCAATGTAAAATTGTTCATAAAATATCTTAAATATAAGGTTAAAATTTGGTGAATTAAATGTCTAAAATAATATGATTTATTAAAATATAATAATATCTTATATACTAATTGGGATACAAGTCCTTAAAAGAGAATTTTTTAATAAATTTCTCATTAAATAGAGATCACTAAACAAATGATTATTAGATTATACACATTAAAAAAAATGTATTTGTTAATATTGATGGCATTGATGATGGAGTTATTATGTAATAATTTCAAAATATGAAATCTAATAGAAAGTAATTGCAAAACTTTATGTAAATACATTTGTTTTGAAACAATGATATCACCATATTAAATATTTTTTATTTGTGGTTTGAGACAGATTGGTGAAGTTTATTTTTAATTGTCTATTTTGATAAAGAAATTAAATTAAATTAAGGAGTTATTTGGGGTGTTTTAAATAAGTGCATTTTTTGTCTTTTTAGACTAAAAAGTTGAGGAAAAAAATATAGATGTTTTGGTTAACTTTTTGACTTTTTATGAAAAAATATATATTAAAAAATTATATAAAGAAGTGTGTAGGGGAAGATTAGAGAGGTGTGGGCCACAGCCGTACAACCTGCACAAGTGGAATGGGAGTAGGAAATTATTGGCTACTTTTCGGCATTACACTGGACGGTTTTGTTCGGCCTGTGGAGGTCATCACGAGTCCCATTTTGATAATCTAAACCGTTCAATGTGTATAACTCGTCGAGTACTATATGTCTATAAAAAATCACATTGATCGGATATCGATAGCTATCTGATCAGATTTGTTTTTTCTCAATCATTAATTATAACCCCATCCATTTGTTGTACATAACTGATTTGATCATATAGTTATCGATATCCGATCAATGTGATTTTTTACAGACATATAGTACTCGACGAGTTCTACATATTGAACGGTTCAGATTATCAAAACGGGACCCATGATGGCCCCCGCTGGCCGAACAATAGTGTGTGAAAATCACACCCAATCATTTCATTTTTGTCCACAGTCGCAGCACAACAGCTGCACATACATCAATTTAAAGTTGTACTTTTTGTAGAAAATTAATTTTTTAATTTTTTTTTTTTGTGTGAATAGTGATACCTTTTTAATTTTTTGAGTAATTTTTTGACTTTTTACCTTTTTTAAGCTATGCCAAATCAGTCCTAAATTAAAAATTGGAGAGGCCAGTGGGTTGCATCTTCATTCAATGGTTAACTTTTGGCCTAGACCTACCCCTATGGAGGCCCAAAAAAAAAAATTTTGGTGATGCTGTGAGCAGTTACTAAAATTAAAAGGGTTAATGAATTTGACAGAAATTGACATGTATGCCACCCTATATTCACTGATAATTAATTCTTTACATTTTCAATAAAATTGCAATGTCATCATCCCATTTATTTAGTGTTAATGAAATTGGTATGTGTGCTACATATGATATTTTTTTGAAGGAATAATTAAAAAATAGTTCTACTGACAGTGCAAGAGATTACAAATTTTTTTTAATAAAAGTATAAAATTTGTAATGAAACTATAAAAATTTCACACGTCGTAATTTTTGTCAACCTAATTAACATTAGATAAATTGAAGGATAAAATTATAATTTAAAAGAGTTAACTGCAACAATTAAAAGCAATATAATCAAAGTTAAATTTTGGCAAAAGGCCAAAGGTGACAAGTGTAATTAGCTGAACTTTATTTTGTTTTATTTATTTATTAATTTTTTTGGGCTTCGGCTCCATTCTATAGACCCAAAAAAAAAAAAAGGTTTCAACTATGGGCTGCATTTCAAGTCGATTTGGGTCACGAGTAGGCCTATATTTGTCATTTTTCGGTTATTATTACTTATATATATATATAATTTACATACTACCTTAGACACTAAGGGGTGTTTGGAAAGTTAGTTTTTAGGTTTTTTTTTGGTTTTTTTCACTAAAAGACAAATTAGTTATAAAACTAAAAAAAACAAATCTAAACAAAATATCACATCAAACCCCATAATTATTTCACTTTTTCTCTCACAAACATCACATCCAATTACAAAAAAACACAACTATCTTCCTAAACATAAAAAAAAATTTCTCCAATAATATCCTACAACTAAAAAAATCTACAAAAAAAATCACTTTCCAAACACCCACTAAATAGTAATTAAGTTAAACTTCAATTTCACTCAACTTGTGGCCTTATTTCAATTCTATAATGACTAATTCTATACCTAATCTCAATTTTTATCTTATGTTTCTCACTTTACACAGAGAGATATGGAGGCCTATATAATGCATATAACTCGATCATTTGTCTTTGGAAATGAGAAAAGAAGATAAGAAATGGGCTCATATTTTGTTAGAAAATGATTCTTTTCAGTATTTTTTTTCAGCTATTATTCAGTAGTTGATTAAAATGTTACAAAGCCTTTTTTGATTAACTGATCGATAATAGCTTAGATGAAGAATGTGTCAGATCTTATTTAAAAAAAAATTGTAGGTAGTTGTAAGTATTTTTTCTTTTTTCTTTCTCTAGTTCAATTTTTCATATATTTTTTTAAGGGTTTTTGATAAATCATTTTTCTAAGTGTTTTATTCCATTTAATCTATATTTTTTTTAGTATTCTATTAAGACTTATTTAATGTAATATGACCAAATCATCCTTTCTAATTTTTTACACATGTTTCTATTTTGAAACTAATACATAATAAAAGTCTCTCATTTTATGGAGAAAATATCTCCATCATTCTAAAGAAAAAATATTTGCCTTATTTCATGGAGAAAATCACTCCCTTATTCTAAGGAAAAAAACTCTCGAGCATTTTATGGAGAAAATATCAAATTATGAATTTTGAACTTTTCAATAATTTAAAAAATTTTAAAATAACACAATAAAAAAGATGAAAGAAAATAAAAATACAATGTGAATATTCACAGTAAATAACAAACATACAACTAACATTTGAAAAAATAAAACACATACTAAAGTATAATATGAATGTTCATAATAAACAACAAACATACAATTAACTTTCGAAAAAATAAAATTCATATCAAAATACAGTATGAATGTTCACAATTTATAATAACATACAACTAGTCTTAAAAAAATAACTCATACCGATGTAAACATTAACATTGCAACGTGAAAACATAAAACAAAATTAAAAAAAAAAGAAGTGAAAATTGACTATTTCAATTGTTCAATAGTAAAAAAAATGATTGTTCAAACTAACAAGTATGGTAACAAAAACAACAAACATACAATTAACTTTTAATAAAATAAAACTTATACCAAAATACAATATGAATGTTCACAATTTACAATTAATATACAATTAGGTTTTAAAAAAAAAGAGGAAGAAGAAGAGTAAATTACAAATACACCCCATGAGATTTGCTTAAAATACAGATTGTCTCCTGTGGTTTAAAAAATTACAAATTCCTCATTATTATAATTTTTTATTTAACAGAATTAACTAAAAAAATAAAATTCATAATTGCTCTCCTATATAATAATAAAATTACCTAAATTATTAATTGAAATATATTTTTAACATCATTAACAACTGTTAATTGGCTTGATGATTTATTAATAAAATTGACAATTTGTTATGAAATTAGAAATCTCAAGGGATGGAATGTAATTTTCAAAACCACAAGGAGCGATTTATATTTTAATCAAACCTCAGGGGTGTATTTGTAATTTATCCTAAAAAAATTAAACTCATACAAATGTGAACATTCACACTACAACGAGAAAACAAAAATAAAATTGAAAAAAGTGAAAATTGACTATTTCGATTGTTCAATGGTAATAAAAATAATTATTCAACCAACAAGCATAGTAAAAAAATAACAAAATACAACTAACCTTCGAAAAAATTTCACAAAAAAAAAAAAATTCATACCAAAATACAATGTAAAGGTACACAATTTACAATTAATATACAATTAACCTTAGAAAAAACTAAATTCATACCAATGTGAACATTCACACTGCAATATGAAACAAAATTGAAAGAAAAAAAAAAAAAAGAGACTATTTCAGTTGTTTAATGGTAAGAAAAAATGATTGTTCAAACAACAAGTATAGTAACAAATAACTAATGATATGTGAACATTTACATTCTGAAAAATATATAGTTATGTCCATATCTATATTCAAACACTTCTCAAACTTTCAAATAATGTGAAATGTGAACATTTACACTATTGACAAAAAAATAAAAACAATTGCAGCAATAGAATTAGAAATTCAAAAAAAACTCAATCACTCTAAAAACAAAAAATAAAAAACAAAAAAAAATACCCACATCCTCATCTTTATCATCATCTTTATCATTATCACTATCATTAACAATCTATACAATTTCACCATTCTACCAATCCAAATCGAGTCAAACCCACCTTTGAAGAATATGTTTGTAACAAAATTAACTCAACATAAACAGAGCTTTAACTTACAACAATGGAGAAACATAGAGTTTTGAATACATAGCAACAATGAATGAAAACAAAACTTTGAAAACAAAATAATAATGGAGGAACACAAAGCTTCACCACAACAATGGAGGAATATAATATTATTTCACCACTATGTATAAACTAAAGTTTCTAAACCCTACAAAATAGAGAGTTTCAAAACCCTAGCACAATGAAATAATACCACAAATGTGAATGAAACTAATCAAAAAGAAAAACATAAATAATGGTAACTACCAAAATAGAGATAGCAACAAAAAAGAAATGTGTATATCCTTTTTCTATATAATATGTATCAACAATAGACATAAAGGTATAGTAATCCAACAAACAATGTAAATTAGGGAAAAATGACATCATGGAATCTATATATTATATAAGGAAAAAAGGGGTTTTAGTGAGGAGCCTTATGAGAGTTTCAATATCTCATACTAATTTTCTTGATTTTCTTAATTTGAAACAATTAAGAAAATCTCCATTGGTTAGCTTTTATTTGATAATTCCACATCGGGAGAAGAAGAAAAAAAATAAGTTATTTTACTCATATAAAGTGAATCTTATACTTCCATCCCATTTAATATTGTAGTATTGTGCATGTTTCAATTCAATATAATTTAAATTTTAAAAGTTTTAATTAATTAAATTTGACCTAGCCGATTAGGATTAATCGTATTTGATTTGATTGATTCGTTGGTTTAACCGCAATTTTAGCGGTTTTATTAAAATATATTGATTAGATTTGTTTGATTCGAAATAAATTAAAAATTGATCTAATTAAATATTGAAATACTAAAATTGCATGATTAGAATTAAACTTTCCATCCAAATAATTATTAACTTTTATTTCATAATCCTACATCGGAAAAAGAAAAAAAGAAAAGAAAAAGAGAGTTATTTTACTTATATAAAATGAATTTTAATAGCGTCGTATTGTGTATATTTCAATTCAAGACAGTTTAATTTTAAAATTAAAATAACACTTAAAATTTTTAATTAATTAATTTTTGTATAAGTTGGTTGGTCATTTGATCTAACCGATTAGGCTGAACCATTTTGGGTTTGACCGATTAGCCTATTTAATCGCGATTTCTCATACTGATTTATTAATTTTAAACAACTAAAAAAAAATCATTCGCTAACTTCCATTTAACCATATAAAAAAAAAAAAAAAAACAACTCTTATTTGTTTATTATTTATTTTATAATCTCACATCAGGAGAAGAAGAAAAAGTAAAGTTTGTTTCACTATCTATATATTATAAGAAAAATGGGATTTTAAGGAGAAACCTTCTAAGAGCTCCAAACCCTTATTCTAAAATTATTGAATTTTCTTAATTTTAAACCATTAAGAAAATTCTCATTAGTTAGTTTCCATTTACCTTTTATTATACAATTCCATATCGGGAAAAGAAATAAAAAGTGAATTGTTTCACTTACATAAACTGAATCTTATATAAGAAAAAAGAGATTTTTAGTGAGAAGCCTTATGATCAATATTTCATATTAATTTTTTTATTTTATTAATTTCAAACAATTAAGAAAATCTCGATTGGCTACTTTCTATTTAACTTTTATTTAACAATTCCACATATAAATTTTGATTTTAAAAACAATTTTGTATGAGGTTTTGAAACTTTCATAATATCTCTCCTTAAAAATATTCTTTTGTAAAATATATAGATATATTCATAATCTCAACGTCACTCTTATTGTTCCTTAATATGAAAATTATGAGATAATTATGATAATTTTAAATTTGTATTTAAAGCTTATAAATCAAGTGATAGATTATTATAATTTTAAATTTATATCGTATCAATTTTTAATTGAAATTAATAGATTGCTTTCCATATTTAGTGACAGCTTAAATTTTAATAAAATAAAATTTAAAAGTTTTAATTAACTAATTTTTTTGTGAGCTGGTTGGTCTTTTGACCTAACTGATTAAGCTAAATTGTTTTTGGTTTTAATGATTTGCTGATTTAACCGTGATTTTAGTGGTTTTATCAGAATATATTGGTTAGATTTGTTTGATTTGAAATAAACTAAAGAATTGAGATTGCTTGATTAGAAATAAATTTTTTGCTCAAACAATTATTAATTTTTATTTTACAATCTCACATCAGGAAAAGAAAAAAATAAATAAATTGTTTCACTTATACAAAGTGAATCTTATAAAGAGGGGTTTGAGGAAGAAGTTTTCTAGAAGTTCCACACCATCATTCCAAAATTATTGAACTTTAAGAAAATTTTCATTTGGCTAGCTTCCATTTACCTTTTATTTTACAATATCACATCGGGAAAAAAAGGAAAAAAGTGAATTGTTTCACTTACATAAAGTGAATCTTATGCTCTCATTTATATAAATTATTGAATTTTCTTAATTTTAAACAATTAAGAAAATCCCTATTGACTAACTTTTATTTAACTTTTATTTTATAATCTCATACCGAGAAAAGAAGGAAAAACTGAATTGTTTCACTTACATAAAGTGAATCTTATGTTCCCATTTATATAAGCAAAATGAGATTTTTAGTGAGAAACCCTATAATCAATATCTCATACCAATTTTTTTTTTATTTTCTTAATTTTAAACAATTAAGGAAACCTCCATTGACTAGTTTCTATTTAACTTTTATTTTACAATCTCACATAGAGGTGTTGATTTTAAAAATAATTTTGTATGAGATTTTGAAATGTTTATGTAGCGATCCCGATTTCAATCATTCTTTCATGTGTTTGCCACTTCGACTGGGCCGGTCGGGGGTCGAGCTGCCCGGTCAGCTCGCGGGGGTCCAAGGGGCAGCGCCTCTTGGCGGGTCCAAGGGCAGCGCCCTGGCAGGAGTCGAGCTTGCCGATCAGCTTGCGGGGGTTGAGGGGCAATGCCCCTCAAAATAAAAATGCAAAACACATTTGAAGTTGCTTGTCCACTCGGTCGGGAGAGGGCCGCACGTGCGGAAAACAGGGCAGGGGGCTGAAGCACACTGCTAAAAAGGAAGGTGTAACTGGAGGTGTGGGAAGTTAGGTAGATCCGAAATTTTTCCTTTTCTTTTCTCTTTGGGCTGATTGAATGTCACTTTTTGGTATATCTCTCTCTCTCTAAAAACATTTCCTCTCCATTCTCTCTACATTTCCTACCAAAAACCTCACAAGGTCTTTGATTTCTCCAAATCCATTGGGATTTAGATCCAAGTCCTTCATCAAAGTTGGTTATCTAGGCGAGGGCTACATTGTGTACGGTGGAGATCGAGTTTAGGCATCGTTGATTTTGGGATTTCAACTTGTTTCTTCTTCAAACTTGAGGTAGGGATTTTTTACACTCTAATATGGTTTTTAACTTAGTTATTTGCTATTGTGTATAAATGATGAGATTTGGTTGTGGTTTGGACAAATCTAGGATTTGGGTGTGAAATGAAAAGAGGGGTTTTGATGAATATGAAGTAAACGAGTAGATGCTAGAATATAAGATCATGTTGTGCCAAAATAGTTGATTTTGGTGTTTAGGTTGATGTTTGGTGAAAATGGGATTTTGCCATAATTTTGATTAAATTATTATTTTGCATAAATAATTAGGATTAACATTGAAAATGTGAAATTGAAAGGTTGTGATTATAAATAGTGATATTGGATATGTATTATCTCACATATGAAAGTTTTGAACAAACTATTTATTTTGATATTGAACATCTCTTTAGAAATAATTGCATTGGGCTATCGGTGGAGGATAGCTATGATTGTTGTAGAAATTACATGAGAATTAGGCGATTTAATACTAATTCATTGTTGGTGTCATTAAATATGACCATGTTATAGATACATTGTATATGTATGTTTATTGGGAGGAGAAAGGGGATGTACTTCATATGTGATTATGTTTGTAAATATATTGCATATATATATTTGTTTGGGAGGAGAAAGGGGATGGACTCCATTTAAAGCAAGTTGGCCGGAGTGTCCTAGGTGAAAGACCTGAAATTTTATATATAAATGGGTGCCGATTTCTTCGGACAAAATATTCATAAAATGGCAGGTTTGAAGTGTTTATGTGAGTTTTGCATAATTGGAA
Organism: Camellia granthamiana; assembly: GCA_036172215.1. Lineage (NCBI taxonomy): Eukaryota > Viridiplantae > Streptophyta > Magnoliopsida > Ericales > Theaceae > Camellia > Camellia granthamiana. The sequence continues at coordinate 41,119 of JAXFYN010000601.1, forward strand.
AAATCATTGAGTTGTAGTCTCATTTTGATTGTTGAAAGATAACGAATTTAACTCATGAATTGAGTAGCATATATGAACTGGAAATGAAATTAAAGGAAAATGGAATAAGGTTGGTCTTAGTGGCATATGGATATGCAGGTCTTGTGAATGTTTCAAGATCGGTATTGTTTATGTACGTGGTATTTATACCTTTGCTAAACCTCATAAATTGTGTTAGATTATTTCTACTAGGCTGTTGGCTCACCTTATATGAAAATATCATTTTCAGGTATAGGTGAGATGCTTCCTCTAAGGCAATAGTGTGGATGGAGTTTTGGGAAGCAAGAGTTTCTTAATTATGCCTTATGTGTGTATGTTTGTTATTTGTAAAACCAAGGGCTTAAGATGTAATGAGCGAGACTCAATTTGTGTAACCAAGCAATGACTTGGAAACATGTAAGCCTACATGACATTTAACTGGTTGTTAAACAGTAAACTCTGATATATGAAAGTATGTTATTTCTCATATTTATTCAGCATATGAGTTATCTTTATTGTATTATTTTGGGGGTGTGACAGTTTAACTTTAAAATAATTACAATCCCGCATTGAGAAAATAAAGAAAAAAATAAGTTGTTTCACTTATATAAAGTGAATATTATACTCTCATTTAATATTGTAATATTGTGTATGTTTCAGTTCAAGATGGTTTAAATTTTAAAATAAAATTTTAAAGTTTTAATTAATTAATTTTGTTGTAAAATGGTTGGTCTTTTGACTTAACTGATTAGGTTGAATTGTTTTATCAAAACATATTGCTTAGATTTGTTTGATTTAAAATAAACTAAGATTGACCTTATTAAAAATTGAACGACAGAGATTGTTTGATTAGAAATGAACTTCTCGTTCAAACAACTGTTAACTTTTATTTTACAATCCCACATCAGAAAAAGAAAAAAAAAATGAGTTGTTTCACTATATAAATCTCATACTCCCATCTCATATCATAGTGTTGTGTAGGTTTTAGTTCAAGATAGTTTAAATTTTAAAATTAAAATAAAATTTAAAAGTTTTAATTAATTAATTTTTTGGGTAAGCTGGTTGGCCTTTTAACTTAACTGATTAATCTAAATTGTTTTTTGTTTTAATGATTTGCTGGTTTAACTGTGATTTTAGCGATTTTACCAGAATATATTGGTTAGATTTGTTTGATTCGAAATAAACTAAAGAACTGAGATTGCTTGATTAGAAATAATTTTTCGCCCAAACAATTATTAATTTTTATTTTACAATCTCACAATATGAAAAGAAAGAAAAAGTGAGTTGTTTCACTTATATAAAGTGAATGTTATAAATGGAGGTTTGAGGAAGAAGCCTTCTAGAAGTTCCAAACCATAATTCCAAAATTATTAAATTTTAAGAAAATTTCCATTAATTAGTTTCCATTTATCTTTTATTTTACAATCTCACATCGGGGAAAAAAAAGGAGAAAAAAGTTAATTGCTTTATGCTCTCATTTATATAAATTATTGAATTTTCTTAATTTTAAACAATTAAAAAAATTCCTATTGGCTAACTTCCATTTAACTTTTATTTTACGATTCCACACCGGGAAAAGAAGGAAAAATTGAATTGTTTCACTTATATAAAGTGAATCTTATGCTTCTATTTATATAAGCAAAATAAGGCTTTTAGTGAGAAACCCTATAATCAATATATCATACCAATTTTTTTTGATTCTTAATTTTAAACAATTAAGGAAACCCCCATTGACTAGCTTCTATTTAACTTTTATTTTACAATCTCAAATAGAGGTTTTGATTTTAAAAATAATTTTGTATGAGATTTTGAAACTCTCATGATATTTAACTTTAAAATAATTACAATCCCGCATCGAGAAAAGAAAGAAAAAGTGAGTTGTTTCACTTATATAAAATAAATCTTATTCTCTCATTTAATATTGTAGTATTGTGTATGTTTCAGTTCAAGATGGTTTAAATTTTAAAAGTTTTAATTAATTAATTTTGTTGTAAATTGGTTGGTCTTTTGACTTAGCCGATTAGGCTGAGTCGTTTTCGGTTTGACTGATTTACTGGTTTAACCGCGGTTTTAACTATTTTATCAAAACATATGGCTTAAATTTGTTTGATTTGAAATAAATTAATATTGACCTTATTAAAAATTGAACGACGGAGATTGCTTGATTAGAAATGAATTTCTCGTCCAAATAATTGTTAACTTTTATTTTACAATCTCACATCAAGAAAAAAAAGAAAAAATGAGTTGTTTCACTATATAAATCTTATGCTTCCATTTAATATTATAGTATTGTGTAGGTTTTAGTTCAAGATAGTTTAAATTTTAAAATTAAAAAAAAAATTAAAAGTTTTAATTAATTAATTTTTGTATAAGTTGATTGGTCATTTGACCTAGCCGATAGGGTGAACCGTTTTCGGTTTGACTGATTAGCTGGTTTAACCGTGATTTTAGCGGTTTTATCAAAATATATTCGTTAAATTTGTTTAATTTAAAATAAATTAAAGATTAAACGGTTAAGATTGTTTGGTTCAAAATAAATTTCATGTCCAAACAATTGTTAACTTTTATTTTACACAATCACACATCAGGAACCAATATAACAATTTTTTAAAATTTATATATTTTTATTCTAAAATAGTAAAATATTTGAACTATGTCATTTTTTTTTTTACATAATTTTAATTATTAATGAGAGGGTAATTTATATTAATAAATTGGGCCGAGCTAGGTGTTGGGCCGAGATAAGCCCAATTCGAAAGAGAAGTAGAATTACTCCGGTCCGAAAGAGAGGTAGGGTGACTCCGGTCCCAGAAGGAAGTAGAGTTACTCCGGTCCGAAGTGGCGGTAGACCGGTCTAAATAAGATGCTTTGATGTTAGTCCGGTCGCAGCCATGGTGGTTAGTCCGGCCGAAGTGAGGTCTGGTTGGTAGACTCCGGTTGAGAATGTATGATGGGTAGCTCGGTCTTAAGCGGTTACTTCGGTCGGAGCGTGTGTAAAACCGAGGTAAACCATGGTTCTGAAAGTAGTTCACCTCAACTCCCTTATGGATAGCTCGGTCTTAGTATGGGAAAGCCGAGGTAAGGGAGAGTATAGTAAGGGCCGAACTAACAGGTACTCCGGTCGTTTGGAGTTCGGCCATAGAAGGACCATCTCACTTGGTCTAAGCAGTGAGGGGGGTGTTGGAGGATAAGCATTATCTTCCAGGAATGTGAATCCTAGGAGGACTCTACATGGAGGAGTTAGAGTCCCACTAGGATTGTGCCACTCGAAACCTATATAAGCTCACCAATATCACCTATGAAGAGGTAATGCAATTTTTGTTCCCTGACTACATTGAGCTTTTGCCTATTTGTCTTGCTTACTGACTTAGGCATCGGAGGGGTTTTCCGGCACACACCCGCCGGCCAGTTCAAGTTTGAGTTTTCAGGTGACAGAACGACGACGTGCAGAAGAACACAGGCTTGATCAACAGGATTATACGTGAAGGTGAATCTCTTTCCCGTACAATTGGCGCCGTCTGTGGGAAGAACAGACAAGAACAACCTCTTGATCAAGTGTTTTTCTCTCAAAATTCAATGGCCAACAATGAAGAACTGCCTCAGTCCGCCATTGACGGACAAACTCCAGACGGAGGTGCAAGGCGAGAAGGCCTACCTTTGGTCCCTCCCATGGCGAACCTGGAACCACAAAGGCAAAATTCCAGAAGGGATGCAAGGGGACGAAGGAGGAATAGCAGCCCTCATCCCTCTCGTTCGCAAAGCCCAGAAAGACAAAGGCGCAGGGTTGATCCTCAGGCTTTGGAGGATCGCGTCAAAGCGCAAGACGAGCTGATACGGCGGATGGCAGCAGACATGGAAGCTCTCAAACGCCAGGTGAAAAGAAAAGAAGTGGCGACAGGAGAGGGGCGCACGAACAAGACGCCCCCTCGCCACTCAGAAGGTCGTAGTAGGAATTCTACACCCTCCCAGGCAGAAGAGAGAAGCCTCAGGACAGGCGATACGCAATCAAGATCTTCCAGAACTCGTCACTCCATGTCTGAGAGGGCGAGATCTGAAAGGTCTTACACGGAAGGAAGCACATACTGGCCTTCGCATACGCACCAAACAAGGTCCAGACAAACGGAGTTACCCAGGTCCTCCGACCTACGAACCGTGCTAGAAGAAAAGGCACGACGCAGGGAGGATGCCAGGGCGCGTGATCCACATAGAGTCTCGGCCTTACAGCGGTTGGCTCCTCGGACGCATGGAAGCGTCGAGGTTGGAATGCCACAACCGCGCCCGGCCTACGAACCAACGGACAAAGTATTGGCAAGGCTGCAGACCTCACCATTTGTCCCAGCAATTGAGAACGCGCCTCTACCATCAGGCTTTTTACAGCCGAAGTTCACTACATACGAGGGAAAGACGGACCCCTACTTACACTTAAGCCACTTCCGCCAGGTCATGGCTGTATACCGGCGGAACGAGGCCTTAATGTGCATCTTGTTCCCCTCGAGCCTTGGTGACCTAGGCTTGACTTGGTTTGAGAAACTCCCAGAGGGCAGCATAGCCTCCTGGGCGCAATTGGCAGAAGCATTTGTCACAAGGTTCAGAACAAACACTAAGACTCCGGTGGAGATCGACCAGCTCCTCTCCATCGACATGGGCGAAAAAGAGACCCTGAGGTCATATAACAGCCGTTATTGGGAGACATTCAACCAGATTGGGGACTGCCCAACCAATCTCGCCATTGCGCAATACAAGAGAGGACTCCCAGTTGGGAACAGACTGAGGGATTCTATCACCATGACGCCACCTCTTACCATGGAAGCCCTGATGGAAAGAGTGCATCAGCACATCAGGGTGGAAGAGGATGGCGCCCGTGCCAAAGCAAAGTCTGGCACGACCGCAGCACCAGAAAAGAAGGCCTCAGCGAAGGTCAATGCGGTAAATCGGCCGAACAAAAATGGGCGTGGAAGACGCGACAACGAAGAAGACCGAGATGAGAGATGGTTGAGAGTCCGAACTGCCATCACCACGGTCTTCAAGAAGCCGATCTACCGAATACTTAGCGAAATTCGAGACGAACCTTTCGTCAAGTGGCCAGCCAAGCTAGGCGAGGCACAGAAGGACTATGACGACAGATCACGGTGCACCTTCCACAAAGAAAAGGGGCACCGAACCGAGAACTGCACCCCGTTGAGGCAGCATTTGGAGGAGTTGGTGGCGGCAGGCCACTTAGACAAATACATTGAAGGAGGGGCACAGCCAGCCCCACAGGACCGTGATAACCCCAATGGAATGCCAATCGATGCTCCACCTCAAGGTATCATCAATGTAATACATGGAGTTTTCGAACCTGAGCGGGTATGTGAGCTCAGAGGTTCGATCAAGAAAGCTGAGCACTTGAGGGAGGTACTAAGTGCCCAACCTGTCGTCAAGAAGGGGAGGACAGAGGCCACAAATGTTATGTCTTTTTCGGATAAGGACTTGGACAGAATATATTGCCCACACAATGATGCCCTGGTCGTCACTCTCCGAGTCAAGGATTTTGACGTCAAGCGGATTCTGATTGACCAGGGTAGTTCGTGCGAAATCATGTATTATGAGACGTTCAAACAATTGAAGTTGCAAGATAAAGACTTAGCACCGGCAGTGTCACCTTTGATTGGATTTAACTCGATGCCAGAATGGCCAGTTGGCAAGATCATCCTTCCAGTCAAAGCAGGGAGTGTGACGAAGCAAGTAGAGTTCTGGGTGTTAAAGGTCCCATCCACCTATAACATCATCCTGGGCAGAACATGGCTGCACGCCATGCGCTCGGTGGCGTCATCCTACCACCAAGTGATGCGATTCCCAAGCGACACCGGAATAATAGAGGAAGTCTACGGAGACCAAATCATGTCCAAGCAATGTTTTGTCACAGTGAATGGAAGCCGCGCCGCAAAGGGGTATGTTCATTCGGTCGAAGAACCGGAGAGTAATGAACTATTCGCAGACGTCGGCAAAGCAGCAAGCCAGAAAGCAGTGGAAGACTTGGTGGAAGTCAGAATAGATGAAAAGAATCCGGATAAGTCCTTTCTGCTTGGTTCATCGTTGTCCGGCGCTGAGAGGTTAGAGGTCTTGGAATTTTTGACCTCTAACATCGAAGTGTTTGCCTGGACTCCATACGACATGCCAGGCATTGATCCCAACTTCATCTGCCACCAACTCAATGTCCACCCATCAGCCAGGCCAATCATTCAGCGCACCCGCAGATCGGCACTCCACCACGCCGAGATAGTGGCGGAAGAAGTGGGAAACTTGTTGGAAGCAGGGGCAATCAGAGAGGTGCACTACCCCAGATGGATCTCCAACACAGTCGTAGTGCCAAAGAAGAATGGCAAGTGGCGCGTCTGCGTCGACTATAAAACTGTCAACAAAGCATGCCCAAAAGATAGCTTTCCTCTACCACGGATTGATCAACTGGTAGACCTAACTGCGGGGCACAACCGACTGAGTTTCTTGGATGCATACAGAGGCTACCACCAGATCGCGATGCATGAACCGGACCAGGAGGTCACATCTTTCACCACACCAAGGGGACTCTACTGCTACAAGGTCATGCCCTTTGGCCTAAAGAATGCAGGAGCGACATTCCAGAGAATGGTTACCAAGATGTTTGAGCCGTTGTTAGGCAAAACAATGGAGGCATACATCGATGATATGGTGGTCAAGAGCAAGGATGAGAATGACCACCTGAAGGACCTAAGTGAGATGTTTGAGATCCTGAAGAAGCATAAGTTACGCCTCAATGCGTCGAAGTGTGCTTTCGGGGTAGGATCAGGCAAATTCTTAGGCTTCTTGGTGACCAACCGAGGTATAGAAGCAGACCCATCTCAGATCAAGGCAATACAAGATCTGGAGAGACCGAACTCAGTGAAAGAAGTGCAGCATCTCACCGGAATGGCAGCCGCGCTCAATCGGTTCATTAGCCGATCGTCAGATAGGCTACGCCCCTTTTTTCATGCACTCAAGGCCAAGTTTCAGTGGGACGAAGAATGTGACCGAGCACTGGAAAGCTTGAAAGAATACATGTCTTCTCCACCACTACTTGTAACACCAATTCCTGGAGAAGAACTCTTCCTGTACCTGGCAGTCTCACAGCACGCAGTCAGCGCGGTGTTAGTCCGTGCAGAAGGAGTCCAACATCTGCCCATCTACTATGTTAGCAAGACGCTGCTAGGCGCCGAAACAAGGTATTTGCCACTGGAGAAACTGGCATTGGCCTTGATGATGGCCGCAAGGAAGCTATCGCACTACTTTCACGCTCACACCATAGTGGTCCTTACAGCCTTCCCTCTAAAGGCTTTGTTTGAAAGGGCGAACTTTTCTGGGCGAATTCTGAAGTGGGCAGTAGAGTTGGGACAATACGACATCAAGTTCCAACCTAGAACCGCAATAAAAGCTCAAGCATTGGCGGATTTTGTCGCAGAGTTCACTCCTGGAAGTCATCACATCTGCCCAGTCGACCTGACTGACTCAACCGAACTAGGGACAGAAGTTGACGTCGGAATAACGCAACCCCTGGTATTGGTTACTCAACCAAGTCCTAAGGCAGACCGGAGTAATACAAACAAGGAAGAAGTAAACCACGCTATACCAAATCCAGACTCGCCAACGATGAAAAACTTGGTGCAACGAGATGACAAGGGGCAAGCAGCAGGCCTGGACTTAGATGGCGAAATCAGCAGCATGGAAGACCCCAAGGCATCATCCGATCCCTCCACTTGTTGGAAGTTGTTCGTTGGGGAGATGTGGAAGCTTTTTGTGGATGGAGCATCCAATCGACATGGAGCAGGACTTGGCATAGTCCTCATCTCTCCAGACGGCCTGGTAGTGGAGCAGGCAATCAACCTTGGCTTCCCAACATCAAACAATGAAGCGGAGTACGAAGCGCTTCTTGCAGGACTCAAGTCAGCAGCCTACATGAAGGCCACCGAACTTATGGTCTACAGCGACTCACAGTTGGTGGTAAATCAAATTTCTGGCGATTACGAAGCAAAGGATGACAGAATGGCTAAGTACCAAGAGCTAGTCAGAACCGAGATCAAGAAGTTCGAAGTGGTGAGGATAGAACAGATTGGCAGGGAGGAAAATAGCAGAGCAGACGAACTAGCAGGCTTCGCCTCAATGGCGGATACCTCCATCCCACATCCTCTATTGATCGATTATCTGCCTAGACCAAGTATTGAAGACCCAGAAACAGAAGAAGTATACTGCGCCGATCTAGGTCCTTCTTGGATGGATCCTATTATCTTGTTCCTGAAAGACGGCACCTTACCAGAAGACAAGAAGGAAGCCAACAGAATCAGAGCAAAGTCGCAGCGATTTTGGCTCTCCCCATCCTTGGCATTATACAAGAAGTCGTTCGCAGGACCTTACTTAAAGTGTGTGCACCCCAGCAAGGTGGAAGCATTCCTGTTCGAGATACATGAGGGTGTATGCGGCAGCCATCAAGGAGGACGATCATTGGCATACCGAGCTATTTCACAAGGATACTGGTGGCCGTACATGCAAGCGGATTCAGAGAAGTATGTCAAAAAATGTGAAAAATGTCAGAAGTTTGCGCATCAAATACACCAACCTGCCAGGGAACTTCTACCCCTCACTAGTCCATGGCCTTTCGCAATGTGGGGCTTAGACATAGTGGGACCACTCCCAACAGCACCAGGCAACAGGAAGTTCTTTCTTGCGGCAACAGACTACTTCACAAAGTAGGTGGAAGCAGAAGCCTTGGCGTCAATCAAGGAAAAAGATGTGAAGAAGTTTGTTTGGCAGAACATCATTACTCGCTTCGGCATACCAAAAGCACTGATCTCAGACAACGGCACGCAGTTCGATGGCAGAATTTTCAGAGGCTTTTGTGAGGAGTACAAGATAGAATTTTACAATTCTACACCGGCGTATCCCCAAGCGAATGGACAAGCAGAAGCTTCAAACAAGGTAGTCTTGGATGGACTGAAGAAAAGACTAGAGAAGGCTAAAGGCAAATGGGCAGAAGAACTCCCTCATGTTTTATGGGCTTACCGCACCACGCCTCGGCGATCGACAGGAGAAACACCATTTTCCTTAGCTTATGGCATGGAAGCGGTCATCCCATTAGAAGTCGGTCTCCCCACAATTCGGAGTGAAAACTTTGATCCAGACTTAAACGCCGAAGCAATAGCATTGGAACTTGATCTTGCGGAAGAAAGGAGAGACAGAGCTCTGGTTCACATCGCCTCCTACCAACAAGAGTTGTCTAGAAAGTATAACAAAACAGTGCATCCCAGACAGTTCAAGATCGGCGATTGGGTACTTCGCAAAGTAATGGGAAACACCCTGATCCCAGGAGATGGCAAGTTGGGGCCGAATTGGGAAGGACCTTACAAAGTCGTCGGCTTAGCAGGCAAAGGGGCATACCACTTGGAAGATAAGGACGGCAAAGCAATCCCAAGGCCATGGAACACTGCCAATCTTAAGTTATTTTATTTTTAGTTTTGTCTCTTTCACGAATGTGTAATTTTTTCCTTTCTCAATAAAACAAGTCGATTCTTTCCAGCATGGTTGTTTTTTCTGTAAAAGATAGTTTTGATAGGATAGAAGCAGTGTAAACTATATTCTAAGTTGGCTGAAAAAAAAAAAAAAAAAAAAAAAACCGACTTAGAGGTTGGCTGGATTAAACCAACACTTTATACTCTTCAGCCGAAGTATGGGTATGGCTGAAGAATGGTTGGCTGGATTAAACCAACACCTTTCCTAAGCCCAGGATACGGATCCAGGCTGCAGGACGTTTGGCCGGAATAACCAAACACTTTATTCTAAGTTGGCTGGAAAAACCAACTTAGAGGTTGGCTGGATTAAACCAACACTCTGTACTCTTCAGCCGAAGTATGGGTATGGCTGAAGAGTGGTTGGCTGGATTAAACCAACACTGTATACTCTTCAGCCGAAGTAAGTTATATCGGCTGAAGAGTGGTTGGCTGGATTAAACCAACATTGTACACTCGTCAGCCGAAGTAAGCTATATCGGCTGAAGAGTGGTTGGCCGGATTAAACCAACATTGTATACTCTTCAGCCGAAGTAAGTTATATCGGCTGAAGAGTGGTTGGCTGGATTAAACCAACACTGTATACTCTTCAGCCGAAGTAAGTTATATCGGCTGAAGAGTGGTTGGCTGGATTAAACCAACATTGTATACTCTTCAGCCGAAGTAAGTTATATCGGCTGAAGAGTGGTTGGCTGGATTAAACCAACACTGTATACTCTTCAACCGAAGTAAATTATATCGGCTGAAGAGTGGTTGGCTGGATTAAACCAACACTCTGTACTCTTCAGCCGAAGTATGGGTATGGCTGAAGAGTAGTAAGTTATATCGGCTGAAGAGTGGTTGGCTGGATTAAACCAACATTGTATACTCTTCAGCCGAAGTAAGTTATATCGGCTGAAGAGTGGTTGGCTGGATTAAACCAACACTGTATACTCTTCAGCCGAAGTAAGTTATATCGGCTGAAGAGTGGTTGGCTGGATTAAACCAACACTGTATACTCTTCAACCGAAGTAAATTATATCGGCTGAAGAGTGGTTGGCTGGATTAAACCAACACTCTGTACTCTTCAGCCGAAGTATGGGTATGGCTGAAGAGTAGTAAGTTATATCGGCTGAGGAGTGGTTGGCTGGATTAAACCAACACTGTATACTCTTCAACCGAAGTAAGTTATATCGGCTGAAGAGTGGTTGGCTGGATTAAACCAACACTCTGTACTCTTCAGCCGAAGTATGGGTATGGCTGAAGAGTGGTTGGCTGGATTAAACCAACACTGTATACTCTCCAGCCGAAGTAAGTTATATCGGCTGCAGAGTGGCTGGCTGAATTAACCAACACTGTATACTCTTCAGCCGAAGTAAGTTATATCGGCTGAAGAGTGGTTGGCCGGATTAAATTAACAACTTGTACTCTTCAGCCGAAGTAGTTACCTCGGCTGAAGAGTGGTTGGCTAATAGGTTAGAGAGCTGGAACCGAGATCAGAGTTTGCAAATGATCACATGGAAAGTTCATTTCAGGTGCAAGCATGCAAATGTAGAACCGGAATAAGAGTTGGAAATTTTTCATTAAAAATCAAACCAAGTACAATTGTGGGGCCGTAGCCCGGTTACAACAGAGTTCAAGACAAAAAAAAAAAAAAGAAAAGAAAAAAGTACAAGTTCAATCAAACAGGTTATCTATCTCGGCATCCAGATCGGCCCCAAGGTCAGCACTTACTCCGGCATTTGCTGTTAGAGTAGTCTCGGTTGGAAGTTCGGGCGCCGCGTTTTCAACAATTGGATCCAACCGAGCTGATTGAGCGCCGGCTTGCTCTTGGATGGCCGGAGCCTCAGTTGCTTCTTCTTCATCATCATCTTCCTCATCAGATGAACCAAGAAACCGGTTCTGGATCTCGTCAGCATATTCCTTAAGCGAAGCCGGAATAAAGTACTCGGGAGCATTGTAGACCTCGGTTTCGGGTCCACAACCGAGCTTCTCCACAGCACTTCGCCAGCCACTCTTGAAGAATAAATCCTTCGCAGCTTCGCACTGCAGAGAGTAGCCAGCTTCGGCTTCCTTGAAACCTTCTTTGGAAGCGTTCTCAGCCTTCTGCTTTAGCTCAGTTATTTCGGCGTTCTTCTTGTTTTCAAGCTCCGCTATCTCCCACAAATATTGGTCCTTCACTTCGGTCACGGCGCGCTGTTTGTCATTTTCAGCCGAGGTGACCAGCCCGGTCAGGCGAGCTACCTCGGCCTCCAGTTCGGCCGACCTTTGTTTGGACAATGCCAGCTCGGCCGCCCTGGCTTCGGCGTCCTTTATCGCGCGCCTCGTCGTTTTGCGAAGTTCCATTATTTGCCCATGAGCAATGGTGTTCTTCTGAATGGCCTGTAAAAGAAGAGTTCCTTTGTCAGCCGAGCTAAGAGTAGGGAAAAATCAGGCTGATCAAAGAAAAAACAGTACTGCTTACCAAAATCATGGACTTGGTGGATGACCGGATGGCTTTCAGCTCGGTATTCAGCTGTTTGTTGTGATGCTCCATGTCTTTGGGAAGACAAACACCCCGGGCCAGGTTGAAGGCTAGGAGGTGATCCTTGTCAGCAACAACGGAGTCACTTTCGTCGATATCTCGGTTGTTGAAGACGAAGGGTGGAGCCCATTTGTTGATTGGCGTAGTTCGGTCAGAAGATTCCGGTTGAAGGTTGAGTTCGGGGCTCGGTGGAAGGATGGGATCAACCTCATCAACCAAACGCTGTTCGGTCTCAGTAGTCCGGGCGCGTTTAGCTCGGCGTGAGGAGGATGGTTGTTGTGAGGGAAGAGCTACCACAGCTTCAGTGGTTTGTTGGGTCGGTGGCACTTCGGCACTTGTGGTTGCGGTGAGCATGGCCCTCATCCTGTTCTTCTTCGCCATCTCTTGTTCGGCTGTTAGTGGCACGAGGACAATTTCTGGCAAGGTTGGGTCCGGTTCTGGTGGGTCTTCAAGAAGAAAGTCGGTCACCCTTGCTTTTCGCCGACCGGAGTAACGGTAAGTCGGTTCGAAGTCAAGGAGCTTAGCCCAACTTCTTTCCCGAACTCGTAGTGCGGCGCGTAAAAGACCGAGGTTGGGGTAGTTGTAGTTCGAGAGGAGATGCGCTTTATCTGCAAAAAGGGAACAAGTGTTAGTTCGGTTCAGAGTAGACAGCCGAAGTAAAGAAGAGAAAAAATATGAAATGCAGCCGATGTATACCGGGCTCCCCGAATTTCCAGTTTATTCTCCGGCCAGGAATCTGGGCTTGAAGATCTTCAAAATTCCCAGAGACCCAGAAGAAGTCGTCATCATTCAAGTCTTTGTCCGGTGTGTGTTTGATTATTTTTTCTCGGCCACGGCGTATTCTCAAGTAATAGCACCAGCCTTCATTCTTGGATCCTAATGAGTATTGGTGGAATATTTCGGCTAAGCCTAGGTTTAGACCGGTTTGACGGTTCAGGGCGTCTATGCCCATTATTATACGGTAAGTGTTGGTGGACAGTTGGGTTGGGCAAAGTCTGGTTTGCCTAAGAAATTCGCAGATTAAGGGCTGGACTGGGAATCGTAGTCCGGTCTCTTTTATTGACTGAATGGTGAAAGGGACAAAACCCTCGTTATTCCATGGGTCTACACCTCGGTCGGCTAGGGTAAGGTGTACATCATCTGGTATATGATGATCCTGGCGGAATTCGGCCAGACCACCTGGGGTTTCTACTAAGAATCTGTACTTCCCCATTTATTGAATAACTTATAAATAATTTATTTCGGTCGAGAGAGAGTGCTCAGTAGCTCGGCTGAGCGCAGTGGAGTGCCTGGCAACCTAAGTCTGCAAAGTGGAGAAAAGAGATGTTAAGCACAGATCTGCGACCGTGCTACAAAAACAAAGCAGGAAAAAGGAGTCTTACTTCGGCTACACAGGGTGCTACGGAATCTATCTCGGTCAAAGCTGGTGCGTGTTATCTCGGTTCGGCTGAGGCGTTTGCTTAGTTCGGTTATACTAGAGGTTTTGTTACTTCGGTTAAGCGTCAAGGGGCAGCTCTCTAAGTTCGGTTTAGAAACTGAGAGAGCTGGATTAGCCCCCAAGGCTTAGCTCGGTCGAAGACTAACCTTTCTAGTTCGGTGCGTTTTTATTTCGGCTAATGTGGTTCTGTTGGTTGTCTATTAAAACTACTGTGAGGCATGTACCAGTTCTAGTTCGGTTTCAGTTTGCCTAGACAGCAGAAACAATATTCTAGTTCGGTTGAAGCATGGATAAAGATCGAAAAGGTGTTTTACAAGCTAAATTAGTATGTTCAAAGTGTTCTTATGAAGATCTTTCCCAGAGAGCAAAAAACAGTGTTTTGCAAAAACACCAAACACGAAGTAGACTGCTATGGATTGAAACGAAAGCAATGACAGAGAAAACAGATTTCTGATGCTTACCTGGTAGAAAGACTGAGGATGGAAATGGAAGCAGGAGCAACACGAACACGAGCTCAAAAGTTGGAAGAAGTTGAAAAGAGCAGAAACATAGAGAGAGAAGAGAGTGAATAGTTGGAGAGTGATTTGAATAGTGAAGAGGTGTTTTGTTTTGATGGAACCGTAAAGGCGGGAACTGTTCAAATTTTTCGGAGTACGAGGGCGGCGCGACAGCTGGGATTGACCAATGAGAGCCTGCCACGTGTCATGGGAAGGACAATCGATTCAGTTTCTGCAAACTGAAGAGACGTTTTGACCGGACCCTCACAGTACGGCTCAAGTTTAGCTCGGCTGGGTAAGCTAAATGGTTTTTTAGCTCGGCTGGATAACTTAACTGGGTCTTATCTCGGCTGGATAGGCTAATTTGTGTTTTTATCTCGGCTGGAGAGGTTAGTCTAGCTCGGCTGGAAGACGAGTAATCCCTATCATGCTGTGCAGATGGAATTAAGGGGCAATTGAGAGGGTAATTTATATTAATAAATTGGGCCGAGCTAGGTGTTGGGCCGAGATAAGCCCAATTCGAAAGAGAAGTAGAATTACTCCGGTCCGAAAGAGAGGTAGGGTGACTCCGGTCCCAGAAGGAAGTAGAGTTACTCCGGTCCGAAGTGGCGGTAGACCGGTCTAAATAAGATGCTTTGATGTTAGTCCGGTCGCAGCCATGGTGGTTAGTCCGGCCGAAGTGAAGTCTGGTTGGTAGACTCCGGTTGAGAATGTATGATGGGTAGCTCGGTCTTAAGCGGTTACTTCGGTCGGAGCGTGTGTAAAACCGAGGTAAACCATGGTTCTGAAAGTAGTTCACCTCAACTCCCTTATGGATAGCTCGGTCTTAGTATGGGAAAGCCGAGGTAAGGGAGAGTATAGTAAGGGCCGAACTAACAGGTACTCCGGTCGTTTGGAGTTCGGCCATAGAAGGACCATCTCACTTGGTCTAAGCAGTGAGGGGGGTGTTGGAGGATAAGCATTATCTTCCAGGAATGTGAATCCTAGGAGGACTCTACATGGAGGAGTTAGAGTCCCACTAGGATTGTGCCACTCGAAACCTATATAAGCTCACCAATATCACCTATGAAGAGGTAATGCAATTTTTGTTCCCTGACTACATTGAGCTTTTGCCTATTTGTCTTGCTTACTGACTTAGGCATCGGAGGGGTTTTCCGGCACACACCCGCCGGCCAGTTCAAGTTTGAGTTTTCAGGTGACAGAACGACGACGTGCAGAAGAACACAGGCTTGATCAACAGGATTATACGTGAAGGTGAATCTCTTTCCCGTACAATTAATTATTTTAATTATTAATTGTCAATACATCAATTGTAATCTATCTATATTATATGTTATAGTAAATAAATATTTGAAACAAAACCTTTAAACTTATATATAAAATTTTATTTACGAGAGACAAAATATAAAAAAATTAAATATAATTATTACATTTTTAATAGATAATATATTATTTAATCCCATGCATAGCACGGGTGATATGTTAGTAAAAGTATAAATACATGAGACTAATTAGGTTATAATTTTCCTTGATAGACTTGTTGGGTTAGAACACCACTAAGTGAGATTTATCAATAAAAAATCTTTTTTTTTTAAATTTGAAAAAAAAATTGATAGGATATCTATAAAAGGGTCTTGCTAACCGATGTGTTGTGGGCGTTGGTTAAGTTTTAAAAATTGTCCCCTAAACAAATTATACTTTCAAATACATGATTTATAAATTTTATATCTGTTTTAATATACTTTCATATATAGTTCATATATAACATTTTTCTTTGTGGAAAAAAAAAAAAATTATTGTGATTATTGTGCACAAAGCATACGGTGGGTGATAGAAATGGGAATGTGATTGAAAGGTCGAAGAAGATCTATTGTTGCCAAGAAAGTCTGGACTAATTACATCACATTGCAAATATAGAGGGCAGCAAAACCATGTGGCTTCTTGATCTCAACAAAAATATGTGCCCTTCTAAGAAATTGCATTAATTCCCAAGGACCTAATTGTTTAGAATAAATGATCATATCACATGATGCCATTATATATTCTAGTATAATACTGTTTTATAAATTAATAAATTTATAATAAAAAACAATTTATTTATTGATGTAATTTTTTTTTTAATATTTGATTGTATCCGTAAAATTAATATACAATGGTGGTGCGGTGGTGGCAACATAGTAGATGAGGTGGTGGCGGTGGTGATAATGATGACTGTGGCATTGATAAAGAGAAGTTATTTGATAATCTTGGGATAGTAGTGTGCCTCAATAATATTGTGATTGGTGAAAGATGTGAGAAGCTTATAATTTTATATTAGGTGATTGAAAACAACAAAAGGTATAATATATACTGATTGGTGAGGAATATCATCACGTGACGCTCTAGAAACACCAAATAATTTTCCCTAACGAAGGGGTGGAGGTGATGGTAATTATTGTAATTTGTATTAAGTTTTTTCTTTTCTTATTCTTGTAATCTTTTATTATTATTATTATTAATATATTGCATGTTTTTCTAGTTCTCAAAAAAAATTATAGTAATGTGATGGTATTAGCAAAATTTTAATTTAAAATTTCAAAAGTAAAAAAGATCTTTTTATTAAAATAAATTTAATTTTCATTGATTACAACAAAAATAAATCGTTGATTTTGTTTTCATTATACTAAAAGCTAAACAATATAAAAATTGTTTTTTTCACCCCCACTAATGGAGCATTAAAAGAGAGTTTTTTTTACATTTTTTAAATCAAATTATTTATTAAAAAATAAAAGATTATTTACCCCTCCTAAATTTTGTTTTCCATTTTCACTCTAATGATGAGGAATTAAAATGGGATAAAAATAAGAAGTGAGAGTGTGAAACCATTTTATATGAATAGTAGGCTATGTTTGGCATAGTATTTTAGGGTTATTTTAGTTATAAAAAAATTAAAAAATTAATAAAATAAAATATTACTTTCAAATCATAATCATTTTTTTTTCTTACAAAAGTCAAAAAAATTAAAAAAATTTATCCCAAATGAAAATTTTTAATCCCAAACTAAAATAACTAAAAAATTAAAAAGTTATATGGCAATTCACATCCAAATGAAGGCTTCACGTCATTAGAGATTAAAATTGAAGAGCCAAAATCAAAAACTGTAATTGAAAAACAGTTGTGATTTGTGGTACTAATTTTTTGAGCACTAATGGCACTAATTTCTATATCAGGTAAAAAAAAAAAAATTACCAAAACAGGAAATTAGTGCCATTAGTGCCAGCAGTTTTAGAGTCACAAATCATTTTTCATTGAAAAATTAGTAAAACTAATTATAAAATATAATTTGTAAAATATTTTGATTTTAATATGTCACATCACAATTTACGACCCATAAATAGTTGTTTGTGAGACATCAAAATCAATAACAGCTCAACACTGTGAAGTGTCATGGAATGATAGCAACATTAGCCACGTTATCATTATGGTTATTTTGGGAAGTGTGAAATAAATTAGTTTTTTTATTTATTAAAAAAAGATATTATATAAATAAAAAAATAAAAAGTAGAGAATTGATTTGATTCGCATAAATCAAAAAGTAATTGGCTTAGAGCATCTCCAACGGTGCATTTCTTTTTTCATCAAATCTAAGTCAAAAATGACCCATTTCACCAAATCTGATATCACTCGCTCCAACGGTGAACTTTCATCAAATTTGTGCAACCGGGACAACCGGGTGGTGGACCGGTTAAGGCAAAAAAAAAAAAAAAAAATTTTAATTTTTTTTTTTTTTTTTTTTGAACTTTTTAGTGGTCGACCGGTAAGGCAAAATTTTTTTTTTTATACTGTTTGAACCTTTTCTTGGAACTGTTTGAACCTTTTCTTGGACGACCGGTTGGTCGACCGGGTCCTCCTCCAACGGTCCGCAACAGTGTTTTGGTGAATTCAGTATTTCGTCCTCAATCTGATGAAATATTTGATGAAATCTCAATCTGATATCACTTTTGGTGAACCGTTGGAGCTGTGAACAGTAGCCTTTTCATCAGAATTTAAATTTGATATCACTTTTGGTGAACCATTGGAGATGGTCTTATGAGCTTGTTTGGAAAAGAGGTTGGGGGGTTTTTTTTGGTTAAAATAGTTATAAAAAAATAAAATAAATTTTTTAGTCTAATAAGATAAAACATTACATTTAATTTATAATCATTATATTCTTTCTTTCATAAAAAAAAAGTTAAAAAGTCAATAAAACTCTTCCTAAATAAAATTTTTTAACTCTAAATTAAAATAATCAAAAAATTAAAAAATCAAAAAATAATCAACTTTCCAAACCAACCCTATATAAGTCACTTCTCAAAAGACGTGTTAAAGGCAAGGGAATTTCTGTTGTAGGCAATCCTGAAAAAGCTTGTATAATATATATTTTGTTATATATTTTTTGTGGTATGTATTATATATTTTTACGCTAAATATTACATATTTTTTGATAAAATTATGACAATTTATAATTTAGGAATAAAGTTATGTATTTTATGATAATATTATGTATTTTTGTAGAAATGTTTCAAATTTTTTTATCCAAATATTTTCTAACCAAAAAAATATATATAACATTATTACAAAAATGCTTGACATTAACACAAAATGTATAATTTTATTTTTAAATTATAAATTATTTTTAACTTTATCAAAAAAATACGTAACATGTATTAAAAAAATACGTAATAAGAAAATAATAATAAATTATTCTATTTAAGTTTTAAAAAGTAGCAGACTACTGCCAAATTCATTTGGGTTGGATCAATCTTGTCCCTTCAGTAGCCATGAACCAACCACAAAACCAAAAATAAATAATAAATAAATAAATAAAAAGAGTGCTTCTGCTTTTAAAGTTAAAATTGTTTTTAGATGGTGCTTTTAAAGTTAGAATAAAGATTGGTAGCTCGAAAATTTTCCCTCCCCCCTAATCTCCCTAATGTCCAAAACGACGTCGTTTTGGGCATTAGGCTTTTTTTTTTTTTTTCCTTCCATTTTCGAAGTTTTTTGAGCTCAAACACAGACAGGGGGAAGAGGGAGAGGGAGAGAGGGAGAGCGGAGAGAGACACACACACAGAGGCCCCTGCATTCCAGCCGACCGTCCGATCGTCGCAGCTCCGCCATCGTCGCAGCTCGGAGATGGATCGTCGCAGCTCCAGTCCCTTCTTCTTCCTCCTCCTCTTTCTTCCCTCTCTTCTTCTTCTTCCCTTCTTCCTCTTCTTCTTTCTTCTTCTCTGCTTTCTTTCTTCTTCTTCGTCTCTTCTGATTTTCTGATTGAAAAAAAAAAAAAAAAATTAAAACGACGAAACGACGTCGTTTCGTCGTTTAGGGAGATTCGGGAAGGCTAATTTCGAGCAACGTAGCATTGCTCTTAAAGTTAAAGTACCAATGCCATTTTATTGCTAAAAAATTTGGTAGTTAGGCATCACCATCATTCAGCTTCACATCTAGGGAGGCACATCATTTGATGGGCCCAAATCAATGGTGATGTGCCTCAAGATATCAGGTAGTTCATAAACAACGTTATATATCTTTCATTCAAAAGGTAGTTCATAAACAACGTTATATATCTTTCATTCAAAATTTTATTTAGAATTATCATTATATAAAAATTCTAATATAAAAATCTTTTATGATGGTATTTGACAAGTTGGTTTGTGGTTAAAATAATTACAAAAGATAAAATATGTTATTTTAGCCACAACAAACAAAACATCACATTCAACTTATAATCATTACACTATTCTCTCACAAAAAAAAAAAAATCAAAAAAGTCAAAAAGCCAAAAAGTCCTTCCCAAATCAAGTTTTTTAGTCCAGGCTAAAATATTCAAAAAAATCAAAAAGCTAAAAAGCCAACCCACTTCCCAAACGGAGGCTATGTATTTTTAATTAAGTTAGTTTTTTTAGTTATGAATAATTTTTTTTCTTTAGTTATAAAAATACTTTAATTATGACTAATGAGATCTTTGATTATATCTCATATAGTAATTATGAATTTTTTTTAATTATGACTCAAAAAATATAAAATTATGTCATTTTTTTAGTTATAAGGTACATATAATACAAACCTCAAATACAAACCCTTTTAGAGGTGTGCACCATAGTCTTTCCTATCAGTTTACGATTCAAATTTTTTTGAAAAAATTATTTGTCAAGTGGAACTGTGAAAATTTTATTACAAAATCATGAAAAATTTCATATGGCTTACTTATTAATATGTATAAAATTCATCATTTATCTGTAATTTTTTTAAAAAATTTACACTAAAATCGAAATTCCTCCAATTTTTTTCATAAAAAATCATGTTCTGAGCAAAAATCTGATACCTTTTGCTAAGATTTTTGAGTTCATAAATTACGTTGGGTCAAACTGAGAACTAATGCTAGGAACAAAAATTCAGCTTAGGGGAGGGAGATGTGATTTATCAAGAAATTTATTAATGTAATTATAGTATAAAATTGAGACAAAACAATTACATTAACATATCTAACTGTTATCTAATCATCTCTAGGTAATCAATTTAAGTACATTTTATTTAATATATGACATCTTATATTACACTAATTATTATATTTGATGAGTCTCGTCTTTTATGTAAGAAGTACCAATACGCTTAGCACTATGCCTTATAACATTATTTCTTACTATTAACAATAGTTGCGGCATAAACATGGAATCTAGACCATTTATTGGTTTACTTAAGCCTTAACAATTTGGTTTGAGGTTTTTGAATTAAGTTTTTTGAAAATTGAATTTTTTAGTTTTTGTATTTCTTTATTTTTAGTGAATATTTTTAAAATTTTAAATATTTTTTTTACGTTTTTAGATGTACTTTACTTAGATGTATCTAAAAAGTAAAAAATTTGTAAAAAAATATTTTTAAAAATTAATAAATACATAAAAATACAAAAAATGTACTGAATTTTCGTATTTTTTTTTATTTATTTTTTTGGTATTTAGTGAATTTTTAAAAGGTTTTTTTCAATTTTTTTTTACTTTTTAGGTATATTTATGTTAGGTGTGTCTAAAAATTAAAAAAATTGCTCAAAATATTAAAAAATTCAGTAAAAATAAAAAAACACGAAAAATAAGAAAGTAAAATTTTCAGAAAAGTGTTTTTAAAAAATTATAACCAAGCATAGTGATTTTCGGAAGAAAAAGGAAATATCTTACACTAAAATGGGAAAATTATTACTCTCTCCGTCCCAAAATATTAGTGATTTATTTTATTTTTTATTATCCCAAAATATTAGTTCATCTTCAAAAATTAAGTACAAAAATAATATAAATTTTTTATTTTACCCTTCTTTTAAATTAATAAACAATATAAAAAATACAATTATGACATTGATATTCACAAAAAATGTATTATCAAATTTAGAAAATTAACTTTTTTAAAGTGTAATAATTATACTATCAAAAAAAGTTAGATTCTCTAAAATGAACCATTATTTTGGGACAGAAAGAGTAGGTAGTTTTGAATGACATGTTTGGTAATTATTTCGATTTTAATTTTCATTTTATATTTATAAAAATTAAAAAAATTATCATAAAAACTTGTTTGATAATTTTTTTTATGATACTTTTTTTGATTTATAAATGATCGTCTCAGTCTATAAATTTGAGAAAAAAAAATAAACTAAAAAAATGAGTTTACATTGATTTTTAAATAGAAATTTAAAAATTTGACTAACAAATTTTTTTTCATTAATTTTTTTTAATTATAATTCATATGATCCCATTGTCACAAATAATAAAAAATAAATATAAATATTTTAAATATGAACAAACATATATCTTAATTTATATTTTTAAAATTTTTCAAACATTTTATTCAAATCAAACATGTGTATAATTTATATTTTTCTAAAAATAAACAAAAATCAATTAATAAAATTTTTGTAAACATAAACAAACACACAAAAAAAATATATATATATATATATATGATCCCAAACACTACCGAGATATTTCTTCACATTAACCGATCTTGTTTTTTTGTCTCCGAAATGTCACAAGAAATAATGTTGTAATAATTTGATTTGGGTATAATGTCACAAATCTCTTTCAATTTCATGAAACAGTTAATTCGAACATAGGAAACTAAAAATTAAAAAAAAAAAAAAAAATTCTGAAGAAATTAGTAATTAAGAAATGTTTAAATCTGGTTTCAGGGACTAGAAAAATTCTCATATATATTCTGATAAATCGAACATGCTCCAATTTTCGCTAATTAAGTTTGCAGAAATCTCAGGCTGATCATCATCCGATGAAAACGATCCAAACTCCTGCAAATCCACCATTGGTTGCCATTCAAAACCTGGCAAAATTGTCTCATCATCACACGATTGAAGAAGCCCTTGATTTAACTCAAGATCACTAACCATGGTATGCAAACCCATAGAACCCAACTCACCACCCACCCCAAATTCCTGATTCAATTGCTCTTTTTGTTGATTCACTACAACATCTTGCATTAATTGCTGGTTTTGTTGATTCCGATCATCTTCTCGAGTTGGATTATTCTGATTCAAGAACTTGGCGAAAACCTCGGCAAGATCGATGTCTGATCCACCACCACCGGACCTGCACGACAGCGCCACTGGTGGTGGTGGGTCAGACTCAGAGCTAACAGTGGTCGGTCGTTGATTTTGCAACGACCGAACTACCTTAGCTCGGCGGGTCTTGCGGCAGCCGCCGCCTACAGGAACGTCGCGGAGGGAACCTCCGCGGGTCCAGTAACGGCGGCAGCCTTTGCAGAAGTACCTAGGCTGGGAAAAGCTGTAATTGTTGTAGTAGCAGAACTTTGTGTTAGTGGAGGCACACCTTGGACAGTTTGGTGCTATCTCGGCAGCATCGCAGGACTTCCAGCTTCTTTCTATCATCAATGGTCTTGAAGGGTACTGCAGCATTTGATCATTAGCTGCAAACATGGTGATGTTTATGTAATAATCAATCTAGAGGGAGAGAGAATTGAGTTGAGTTGAGAGAGAGAGAGAGAGAGAGAGAGAGAGGTTGGGGGGGGAGATATGGAGGGAGATGTGTACAATATATATAGATGTAGTGGTCATAGATGTACAATTTTTTATTGTATTGTCTGTTCCGAGAAACTGCAAAAATACGTTGTTTCGTTTAGCATCAGCCTCAACATTAAGGTGGTGTTTGGCAAGATTTGGTTTTGGGTTTTTTTTTTTTTTTAACTAAAAGATAAAGTTTTTGCAAAATTAAAAAAAAAATAAATTCAAACAAAATATCACATACAACTTTATAATTTTTTGATTTTTTCTCTCACACACATTACATTCAACCACAAAAAAACCCAACTATCTTTCTAAACATCAAAATTTTTTTATCCAATAATATTCTATAACTAAAAAAACCTACGTAAAAACTCATTTTCCAAACACCCACTAAGTCAAATTATAACTTAAAATCTACTTTTTATATTTTAATTAAATTTTTTTTTTATGTACACACTTCATTAAATTTTTTATTTTAAAATTGTATTTTATTAAAATATTATGAACAAATAAATAAAAACAAATCAGATGTAATTTTTCAAAATAATTACATACTCATAAAAAAAAATTATGACTTTAATAAAAAAAAATTATCATTAAATTTTTTTTTTTCAAATATACACCAATTTTTCATTTTTCCTTATTTTTTACATGGTTAGTAGTGCTACAATACCTCGCTAAAAATAACTAGTAACTATAACTCCATATTAAACTGCCAAGCATAGGGCGAGGCTGTTGGAACAGTTTTTTCTCTATTTTACTTGCTATTTTCACTAAAAGTAAGATTTAGCAAAATTGATGGAGATACTCTTAGTATAGCCATCTACGTATTGGTTCATTTCTTAGTAGCAATGACCGACTTTAATTACTCTCATATCCTGCTCAATAAATACATTCATAATTAAAAATGATGTTACCACACCACACTTATGGTGGGTAGTGTTTTTTGGTTTCGATAGGTTGATGAGGTTGATGATTTGCTTGGCATCTACTTCCACCATAAGGTTTCTAAAGTTAGGAAGTTGGTAAAAAATTGACTTTTTAGATTTTTGACTTTTTTGGTGGTTTTTTTTGACAAAAAGTTGAGTTATTTTGAGTAAAAAAAAACCCACTTCTTTTACTAAAAAAACTAAAAAACTAAAAAGTCAAAAAGCTGATTTTTTATCATTGTTGCCAAAATGCTCCAATGTTAAGGTTATTGCCTGGGTTGAGACTCTCTAAGTGCCCAAAGTTCTCGTGCCGTAGTCGTACCAATATTTATTTAGGTTATTTATAAACAAGTTACTTTTTTGATACAGATGAAGGCAAAACAAACAGAAAGACAAAACAAGGCAACAAGCCTAAGCCCTCACAGATCCAACTCCAAGCATATCCTCAATAACAAGAGCTGTAACAGCATCAGGAGGATCTTCTAGCAATACCACATGATCAGTCTGCGGCACCCCAAGGTTAGCCAGCGTATCAGCAGCTCGGTTGCCTTCCCTCAGTGTGTGTCCAAGTGTACAATTGCATCGTTTCAGTAGGAACTTGGTATCCTCAATGAGAGCTCGGAAAGGGGAATTATGACTCGGACCAGTTTGTATTAAATCAATAACTTGAGCCACATCAGTCTCTATTGCCACATTCATTGTGCCTTTCTGGAAAAGGATGGTCAGTCCGCGATAGATAGCCCATAATTCCGCTTCCACAGCGGAACAGTGGCCCAGATAGCCGTAGTAACCCCATACCCATGTACCAGTTTTGTCCCGTAGGAGACCTCCATAACCAGCTTGCCCAGGGTCACCCTCAGAGCAGCCATCAGTGTTGAGCTTTAGTGTACCTGCAATAGGAAGGCACCAATTAATAATTATATGAGCTATTGAGTTGGGATGAAGAGGAGAAGAGAAAGCCTCTTCAATCTCGTGAGCATAAGTCCAAATGCTCTTGAGACTGGCTTGAATGGGGTGGCTAACATTTTCAAAAACCATGAGATTGCGAGCTTTCCAAATTTGCCACAGAGTGGCAGTGAATACTCGGTACCACTGAGTGTCAAGAAACACAGCTTTATTGTTCAAATTAGATGCCACCCATTCTACTAGAGGTTGTCTGCAACCTTCCTCCCACTATCTAAAATCTTTAATTTCAGTCCATATAATTTTAGCACAGGGACACTCGCGAAGGAGATGGTTTGTATCCTCACTGTAGAGACCACATCTGGGGCACACTGCAGTGGATGTCATATTCCTCCTAAACCTTAATTGATTGGTTAACAGTCTGTCATGGAGGATGAGCCATAGGAAGCATTTGAGCTTCTGAGGTAGTTTAACCTTCCATAACCATTTCCAGGCCCTTCCATCAGTATCTTGGTCAGCAATGATCCTATAAGCAGAAGCTGTGGAGAAAGTTCCCTCAGAGGTTCCAATCCAAGTGGGCGCATCAGTGTAAGTCACAAACCTAGGTCTATGGATCTTAATGATCTCTTGAAGATCTTGCTGGTTAACAATATTAGCAATGAGCTCAGTATTCCAATTGCCTTCCTCATCAAGAAGTGAGCTCACCTTCTCTGTATCATTCACCTGTGTGGAAGAGTAATGTTGAGCAAGAGGTTGCAAGCCACACCACCAGTCATGCCACAATGAAATGTGCTCTCCAGTTCCTACATTCCATTTCACCCCCTTTCTAAGAGTGCTCCTGTTTCTGCAGATGCTTTTCCAAACATGAGAACCCCTCCTCTCCATAGGCCAGCTGTAGATGGTGTGTCTTCTAAGGTATTTAGCCTGTAACACTCTACACCATAGTTTGTTTTGATCAGTAAGGATTTTCTAGCCCAACTTGGTCAATAGGGCAGCATTATTATCCCTGGCTTTTCTGAGCCCGAGGCCCCCTTCCTCCTTAGTCCTACAAACCTTATCCCAGTTAAGCAAATGGACTTTCTTATGAGTGTCAGAGTCCCCCCAAAGAAAGTTCCTATTAATTTTATCAACTTCATCGCAAAATCCTCTAGGAAGCTCCATGATTTGCATGTTGTAACTGGGGATGGCAGATGTAACAGATTGTATAAGGGTGGTTCTACCTGCAAGGGATAAATGTCTGGCCTTCCACCCTGAAAGTCTAGTTTTCAGTTTCTCAAGAATGTCATTAAATAAATTCTTATTAATCCTCTTATGAAGAAGAGGGGATCCCAGCTACTTACCTAAGTCTTGGGCGAGGGGAATGCTACATTGATAGCTCAAGGATCTAGCATAGTTAGAAGAGACATTTTTGGAGACAAACATTTTTGATTTTGGGAGACTAAGTTTTTGTCCAGACATTTCACAAAAATCATTAAGAACCTCCATGATGGTGTTACAGTTACACTGATCAGCTTTGGCAAAGAGGATAAGGTCATCAGCAAAAAATAAATGAGTTAGAGTAGGACTAGTTCTAGATACTTTGATGCCTTTCCACTCCCCTACATCCACCTTCGCTCGGATCATATTGGAGAGTCTCTCCATACAGAGAACAAACAGATAAAGAGAGAGGGGGTCTCCTTGCCTAAGACCCCTTTCATTATGAATGCCTTCAAGAATTTCCCCATGCCAAAGAATGGAAGATTGGGTGTTAGAAACACAATTCATGATCAACTCAATCCAATTTTCATTAAGTTGGAATTCCTTAAGGGTGTCCCTAATGAAATCCCAAGAAAGCTTGTCATAGGCCTTTTCCAGGTCAATTTTAAAAACCATACCCCCTCCTTTCCCTTTCATGTGTCTAAGGGTGTGCAGAATCTCCTGGGTGATTATGATATTATCAGTGGTGTTTCTTCCCAGTATAAAACTGCTTTGATTAGGGCTAATAAGAGTGTCAAGAAGTGGTCTAATACGCCCCACAATAATTTTGGTGATGATCTTATAGGGAACGTTACAAAGGCTGATGGGTCTGAATTGTTGAATCTGTTCAGGATTTTCCATTTTGGGGATCAAAACAATAAGAGTTTCATTAACTTCACTAGGGATCCTCTTATTATGGAAACAATTT
This sequence comes from Camellia granthamiana, assembly GCA_036172215.1. Taxonomy (NCBI): domain Eukaryota; kingdom Viridiplantae; phylum Streptophyta; class Magnoliopsida; order Ericales; family Theaceae; genus Camellia; species Camellia granthamiana. Next base: position 68,156 of record JAXFYN010000601.1, read on the forward strand.
CTAACAAAGTCACACACAGAGTGGCCTACAATGTTCCAATATTTTTGATAAAACAGGGCTTGAATACCATCCCTACCTGGTGCTTTAAAAGCCCCAATACTTTTAACAGCACTCAGAACTTCAGCATTGGTGATGGGTTTCAAAATAATCTCATTCTCATCATGAGTAAAAAAGGTAAAGGTAATATTATTCCACAGGGCAAGTTGTTGAACAGCCTCAAATCTGAAAAGGTTAGTGAAATAGGTAAGGATAATACTCTTAATACCCTCCTGATTAGTAACCCAGTTCCCCTCATTATTCTTAAGGGCATTGATCTTGAGTTTTCTTCTTTTGGTGATAGTAGAAATATGGAAAATTTTGGTGTTCCTATCACCTAGAAGAATATGATGAGACCTGGACTTTTGAAACCACAATATTTCCTCTTGCAGTAGAGTATCATTATAAGATTTAATGAGAGTTTTTTCAAGACTTAGGAGACTATGAGGGCAAGAATTAGTCAAAGCTTTTTGAATGCCCTCAATGCTCGCAAGGAGAGTTTTTTTTCTTTTAAAAATGTTGCCAAAAACCTCTTTATTCCACTTTTTAACTCTAAGGGTGAACTCAGAGGTGGAATCAAGCAGATTATTATGCATGTCAGACCAAGAAGAGGAAATAATATGAGAGAGGTCAGGATGAGACAACCAAGCAGCTTCAAATCTAAAGGGACGATCAATGGGGTTAAGAGAGTGCATACCTTGGGTATAGACAACAAGGGGAGAATGATCAGAATAGGTTCGTGGCAGCACTTTAATAGTTGCTTCGAGGAACAAGGTGCGCCAGTCTTCATTGCATAGAGCCCTATCCAGCCTTTCCATAGTGTTAGCAAGCCCCTGTCTGTTGTTTGTCCAGGTCATTCTAGGGCCCGAGCTTCCTAAGTCCAGCAAATTACATTTGTTAATTCTTTCAAGGAATTTTTGGGGCCTAGTCAAACTCTGGTTAGTTGAATAGCTCCTTCTTTCACTCTGGTTAGCGTAGTCATTGAAATCTCCTGCCACCAACCAAGGTTTTTCCATACTGTCCGCCGCTTCTTCAAGTTCAGCCCACAAATTGTCCCGTAGCAAAAGATTGGGGCTAGCATAGACAGCAGCTAGAACCCACTCCTCGTAGTCCTCCTTGTGGATGGTGGCATGAATAACTTGGGGACCAACCGAGGAAACTCGAACATTAACATGATTAGTGTCCCATAGTATCCAAATCCCACCAACTCTGCCTATGGGATCAACAATAGTAGAGGCTGTAAAACCCAGCCGATTGAAGAAGTTTCATATTTTGCTGAAGGCTACTTTAGTCTCCATGAGTATCAAAATCTCAGGTTTATGAGATCGAAGGATCTCAACAAGGTTACGCTTAAAAGTTTTATTGCCAGCACTGCGGCAATTCCAGATTAATAATTTGAGCAAATCCATAGAAGGAAAAGTAGAGTGAGAATCAGTTACCCAATCCTTCAGGATACTACGTATCCGCCTGTGATCGGCCTCCGCTGCTCTCATGGAGGCTATTTGGATCGAGTGAAAAGGCTTCATTGGGTTGTTCTCCCAACTTGGTTCGATTGTCATTCGTAGTTGCTCTATCCACTAGACGAAAGCGACGAGGTGAGTTGCTTCGGTCTCTGGTTCTAGCAAAAGTCCCACTGCATTGGTCTGCTGCAGATGTTGTTGCACCTCTAGCCTGGGTGGGGTTGATTGATCTTGCCTCTCCATCTTTCAATTCACCAGGGTCAGGGGGAATAGCTTCTTCCTGCTGATGGTTGTCAAGAGTAGTAGTATAAGAAGAACTGAGTAGTGGTAAGGCCACCTGAGTTGGCGTATGAGTACCTTCTACCATGGTTAGGTCTATTTGCCGTATGGGATAGTTGTTAGTACAACCAATGTCAGTTTGACTCAAATGAGTCTGGTGTTCATTAGGGTGGCTAGAGGTGTCTGGGTGGTGACAGTCTGGTATGTCTGACATCATATCACTATGTTGATATGTGGGACACTCTTCCATTGGAATTGAGCTAAGTGAAGGCTGTAGCTGGGGTTCTGGTTGCATGGAGTTGCGTTGGGGCTGGCCAATTTTGGTTTTACCTTTGGGGTCCGGTGTTGAGTGAGATCCCATTTGGGTGGGTTGAATTTCAGTTTGGGCTTTCTCAGCCCCTGCTCTTGTTGTTTTCTTGCCTCGGCCTTGATCTCCTAGTCCACTTTGATTAGTCTCAAGATATTTGAATCTATTATTATAGTGAATTAGAACAGTTCTATCTTGCCCTGTTTTGTTCTAGGCCAGCTTACGACCCCGTTTTGTCACTAACATCCAAGGCCCAAAAGTGGTTTCCTCCTCCTGTTGCAGTTGCAGGTGACCGTTGGTTGCAGGCATGCTTGTGATTGGACCACTATCTCCGGAGCTGGTTGGTCTTTGCCCTGCCATCGTTGGTTGGGTGGCCTCCTTGAATCGGCATGCTTCCTTTCGATGATCAATCCTGTCACACAGAAAGCAAAATGAGTGCAAAGATTCATATTTGATATTGTAATATTTACCTTCTAAAATAAACTTGGGTTTGAGTGGTTTAGTGAGATCCATTTCTATGCAAATTTTGGCGAATTTCCTCCTGGTGGCCATAGTAGTGGTCCAGTCAATTTTGAGGGGTTTACCAAGAGCTTTGGCAATTGCAAAGAGAACTTTATCCTGATAATACTCAATCGGAAGCTCTGGAAACCGAACCTAGATAGCAGTTTTGGTTTCGAGGGCTTCCGATGGCTTGAAATTTGGCTCCCAACGTCTCACAGTGAGATAATGGTCCATGATAATCCAGGGACCCCCTGTATAGACTTTGGAGTAATCATCATTTTCTGAAAATTTAAAAAGAAAATAGTTGTTGCCCAGATCAATTGCAGTGAAATCTCCTTGGAGCCCCCAAACGTTTCGCACTCTAGTACAGAGCATTTTATAGCCTATGCTCTTGCCCAGAAGCTTAACAATAAGAGAGCTCTCCCATGGTTTTCGAAGTTTTTCCAGCAGTCTTTTCGGCAGTGAGATTTTGGGAAAGCCCAAATGTTCTGAATGGCTGGCCTCAGTTGTGGAAATAGTCCTTTGATCTCCACTCGGTTCATCCTCCTCATCAGACGAAAGGATCTCAACTTTATCATCAAAAATATAATCCCCGATCTTGGGTTCGGTTGGAGCTGCCTTGAACGATTTAGGTTGAACAGACTTTGTAGGAGGAGGGTTTAGCACCGTGGATTTTTCCCCTAATTCCTCAGTTTCCATAACTACCTCTGTCTCCATTTGCTTTTCCTCCACTGAGTTTGTACTCTTAATCTTCTTTGTGCTCCTAATCAGATGATCCTCTTCCTCAATAGACTTTTCATAGCTGGGTGAGTTGCTCTGTTCGGCGATCGCCATGAGAGGAGCGGCAACCCTTAAAAATATCAAAATAGAATAAATTATAAATAACTCTATAAACTATAAGCGTTAGATTATATTTTATGTTGTTTAATAGTTTCGTATTAGGCATTATTCATATGGTGTTCTCAAATAATTACTTAGCAGAAAAATTACCGATAACATAATATCAATACATTTTTTAAAATAGTTAATAGATATGTTTTTTGTCATATATATATATATATATAGATAATATTAGGATTGTGTAAAGACAATCCAATGTACTAAAACTGTCTTATCATCATTAATCCGCCCGCTAACCATAGGTTAGTTTGATCCATACTTTGAAATTTACAATTCGTGTTTGAAACTGTTCTGCTATAATTAACACGTATATTTGTTTTTAATCTCTAATAAAATATCAAAATAAAATCAATATGAAGAGATTTAAGATGTAAAATTTGTTTTAAATTAGTATTATATATATGATATTATGTAAAATTAATCTGTGTTATATATATAAAAAAATATTATGCAAATTAGTGTTATATATTATGCAAATACTTATAATAAGTGTTTAAGATTATTCTTCAATCAATTAACAAATTGAAAACTCTCAAACCATCCAAACCACGGTTTGGTTATTTGTCAATCTGTCATTTACGATTTGCTTTATAATTTTGCCTTCAAACCACCCAAATTATATCCCGCACACCCCAAAATAATATCAAATGATAATTTGAAACTTACCTAATAATTCTTCAAACCATACTAACTCAATCGACTAAAATTTTTTCAAAAAGGTATTACGTAAATCATGATTTATTTCTTGAGTATCTAACAAAAATAATTAATTTTGTTTTACTAATAATTATGGGCACTCGATTTATAAATTCAAATTTAAATTTTATTTAGACAAAAGTCTAGACTTTAAAATATTTTGTCCACCACCTCTGTCACTGCTGATGCCACCACCTCCGTCTGCCAATTTGGACTCTCATTGTCTCTCCCCCTCGCACTACCGTTGCTCCTCCTTCGATCTCCTCTGTTGCTCCACTGCTTTGGTCGCAAAATCTAGATTGTTAGATCCAGATCTTGCTAAGTCAACGGATCTAGATTTTATTCGAATAATCTAGATCGTCTCGGATGTATATATGTTCAACGGATCTGAACAAATCTCTTTTTTTTTCTTTTTTTTAGTTATTGTTATTATTGATTGTTATTGTTGTTGTTGTTGTTTGATTGAATATGTGGCGTGATGATGGTAAATAGATCTGTGGTGTGATGATGAATAATCTTTTTTTTCTTTTAAATTGGATGATGATGAATTTGTAGTGTGATGATCTGTTAGATTTTTTTTTTTTTTGTGTGTGTGTGTGTGATGATGATAAATAGATTGTAAATGAATAAATAAAGAATGGCTCAGATCTATTCAAAATAATGCAAATGTTTCAACAGATGTTTGTAGAGATAGATAAAGAGATATTTTGACAAATAATAAAATTTGGACAGATAGATTTAAACAGTTAAGCAAAAAAATTGAACAAACAATAAAATTTAGACAAATATTTGAAAAAATAAGAAAAAAATTAAACAGATAGTCAAAAAAATTAAATAGATAGTCAAAAAAATTAAACAAATAGATTAGGGATAAAATTGAAAATAAAACGTCATTCAAAATAACAAAATGACTTCTCACTAAATTATTTCATAGATAGTGGATCTCTTACCAATAAAAAAAATATCCACTAGACCTAAGGTTTTATACCCTCTTTTGACTGAACTCTTTAACAATTTTTTCTAATTCTTTTTGTTACGTTATTAATTAAAAAAAAATCATATAAAGAAGGGGAATATCATTAAAGTGGGAACTAAAAAAAATATTTTCAAATGAATGAAAAATTTTATAATATTAAAAAATAAATGTATAAACTTTTTAATGGAAGTGATAATATTTTTTAACATTACCACTGAAATATTATTTTCCCTACAAACAATAATCAATTTTATTTCGTATTGAATAAAATAAACATTAACATAATTCATAAAATTCCATTATAAAATCAAATATAACCGTCTCACGTAAGGTGATTTACATCCAAGTTATGTGATCAAATTGGGAAAACAATTATCTTGTATGGTTTTGATTGATTTTCTAAAAATTAATCTTTTTATTTTTTGTGTTTTCTTATTTTTAGCGAAATTTTTTAATATTTAAAGTTTTTTTAATTTTTTTATTTATTTTAGATACACCTAACTTTGATGCATTTAAAGTAAAATACTGGTGAATAATATTTAAAAAAATCAATAAACACACAAGAATATAAAAAATGAACTAATTTTTTGTGTTCTTTTTTATATTTTCGTATTTGATGATTTTTTTTTTAAGAAAAAAAAATCATAAATATTATACATTTTAAGTGTATCTAGGTTAGATGTATCTAAAAAAATTAAAAACAAATCTTAAATATTAAAAACAATTACTAAAAATAAATAAATAAAAAACTCGAAAAGTAAAAACACTCAATGTTTTTGAGAAGTGAGAATAGTCAAACAACGTTAATGTTAGAAACAATAACTAGTGTACCAACTAGATACAATGTTAGGTGAGATCCATTCAGTGCTGAAATTCACACGTTACATGTAGAGGTGTTCGTGGTTTGGTTACGGCAAAAAAAACTTTCAATTCGCCATCCTTCCGTCGGATTGGCAGATTGGAAAAAATCAATCTTCATCCATTCGCCGAATTGACAAATGCGGATTGAGCAAATTGGCGGATGGTTGCGAATCGATTTGGCAGTTTGAATTTTTATAAATTTTGAATATAATACAATATCTTATTAACATTTTTTTTTTATAACAATCTAACTCAACATAACCAAAAGATTATCAAGAGAATTGTCAAATACCAAAAATAAATACGTATAAAAAAATCATGTATTATCAAAACTATTTCATTACTCTTTGTTTATTCAAAAACTATTTAATTTGATTTTTTTTAAATGACAAAATTAAGCCTTACATTTTTTACACAAAAATATCAAATATCAATACTTGTCATTTAGTAAAAGAATTTTCAAATTGAAAACAAATTAAAAGCATAACAGAATATCTAAACTCTTATTCAATTGCAAATACAAACAAAATATCTAAACAAATTGAAAACACAAAGTTTTACAAATTACTAGGGGTGCTCGTGGTTTAGCGGTTCGGTTGCGGCCAAATGAACATGAAATCTGTCATCTGTCCAAAACTAGGCGGATAGAAAAAATCAATCCGCAGCCGTTTACTCGTCATCACACATTCATTCCAAATGCGGCGGATCAAATCAGTTCGATCGATTTGAGAAGATCAGAATATCCGCTGAGCACCTCTAGTTACATGTATATATTGTCTGAGGTCCTGTTTGGAAATATACTGTTTTAGTTGATTATTTATCTTTTTATAAAAAAAATATATAAAAATGTAAAAAGGATAATAAAATGAAAGCATTTTATTTTGTTAACTATTTTAATCTATCTAAAACATCCTTAATTAATGTGTTAGTTGTTAGATTAATTAGTATTTTTAACATTTTTTTTTGAGAAATATTAATATTAGAGCTTGTTTGGGTGTGTTATAGAAGTATACTTTTTATCTTTTTATTTTTTTGACTTACATTACCTTTTTACTTTTTTATATATTATTTTATTTTTTTATAAAAAAAATTAAAAAAAATACACTTATTTAAATTATCTTAAATAATTTATTTATTTATATTTTTGATACAACGGAAATAATCAAACAACCCCTTGGAATGGGTGGGTGGGAAGGGAGGGGTGGGGGCCATGCGTGGAATGGAATAGAATGGAATGGTTTTGCTGAAAATCGTGGGCGGTTTCCGAGGAATAATAGGAGGAGGTTGGGGAGAGGAGGGTGAGTGAATGTGACCATCACCACAGTACTCTACTGTTTCCTAGGCGCATTAAACGTTTGTCGCTTTGCCCTACGTGTCATTTCTTGATTCAGTGGTTTCAGACCGTGATTGATGTTCACAAGTCAAGTCACCCCATCCTTGTCCTTATTCTTCTCAATTGTTAGTGGCTGAAATGACTATAACACCCTTAGGCCTCGATTAAGAAGATAATTAAAGAAAGATGCAAGAGGTCTCAAATTTTTTATCAAATAAATAATTAAATGTCTTATATGGGTGTGGGTTCATAAAATTGTGGACCCCGCATTCATGTGAGATATTTAGTCATTTGTTTGATAGAAAATTTGATATTCCTAACATTACCTTAATTAAAAATCATCTTTTAACTTTTAACTTATTTTAAATCATACTTATATTTTTTTGAAAAAAATCTTTAAAAAATTAAAAAAAAAAACTAATTTTTAACCAAATTGCTAAAACAATCCTTAAAATTTCGCACCCAATAATAATTATTCATTAAGGTCAGTTTATTTTAGAATTAATGAGAATTATTAGTGAGGAGATCAAAAAAAAAATTATGTTTATTTGATGATCATTGAATTAATAAGAAGAGAGTTTTTTTGATAAATTCTCTTTTTAAGAGTTTTATTCTATCCAATTCATATTTTTTTTATTATTCTATTAGGGTCTATTTGAGATAAGAAGACCAAAACACTCTCAATCTCTCCTGCCCCCATTAATGTTGATTGTCATTATATTTTGGTAGTTCCTATGACCAATCATATTCCCCATATCTTCACTCCAAAAAAATACACTACATACCACTATTTTATGTTGATATATATTACAAAAAATAAAATAAAATTAAACATGGTTCTTTATTAATTGTCATTATGTTTTGATAATTCCCATGTATCCAAATATTGACTACACGTGATGACGTGAATGTTTACATCAGATACCGTTGAAATAAAGGTGATATTAAGGTTCACATCAGCATTGCATCAAATTACACAACCATAAGCCTCAACTTTCATTTGAATATAAATATGACTGTACGTAATTACATGAATGTTCACATCAGATGACGTTGTGATAAAAGTGATGTTAAGATTCACATTAGCATTGAATTAAATTACATAACCACAAACCTCAACTTTTGTTTGAATATAAACATGACGTATGAATGTTCACACAGATGACATTATGATAAAAGTGATGTTAAGGTTCACATTAGCATTGCATCAAATTACACAACCACAATCCTCAACTTTCATTTAAATATAAACATGACATGAATATTCATAATAAAAAGGGACAATTACATTATGTGTTGTCAATTACATGATGTTGATATTTAATGTTAATTGTCATTACTAATAGTAATCACAATCACAAAAAGGAGAATATAACATATTATCACTGCTTAAAAATATGAACGTTCACATCACTATATTAGATGAAAGAGAATTTTTCGAAAAGGTGTTGTGAACGTTCACATCAGATGAGAGAGAATTCTCAAAACGTTAAAGCCATCAAAAAACTTTCCGAAAAGATGTCCATTTTATAAGATTAGCAAATTTTTTAATAAGTTTGGTGAAAAGGGAGCTTTTTTTATTTTAGAGACATTAAATATCAACATTAAAGTTTGATGAAAAGAAAGCGTTTTGGTTTAGGATTTAGAGACATTAAATATCAATATTAAATATAAGGGTATAAGAATCTAAGAAAATAATGTAAATCAAGAAAATTGACTTTATGGAATAAAAGTATACATACATGAGACTAAAAGTGGGTTAAAAAAAAAAGGGTAAACTACCAATAGGTCTTAATAGTCAGACTTAATTCACATCAAGTCTTATTGCAAATAAGTCTTGGTAAAATTGTCGCTAGAAATAATTTTTTTCTAACAATTTTTTATATATGTCGCTAAAAATTGATAATTAGTGACTTTTTTTTATCATGATTTTTATAATTTGTCACTAAAACTTACAATTAGTGACTTTTTTATAACAAAATTTTCCCATAGGACCTATTAGCAGGGACGGAACTACATGGGGGCTATCAGGGGCCACGGCCCCCCGCTTAAAAAAAAAAAAATTATTTATATATATATATTTTCAATAAAGTATTAATAATGAAATGATCATGCTTTGTTTTGTGGGCTGGCTGGGCTCAATCTATTTGTTAGATGGCCAAGATGGGCCATGTGTCTTCTTTTTTTTTTTAAAAAAAAAAGCCTGAATGGAAATAGAAAAAGACAAAAAGAAGAAATAAAGAATACCTAATTCCTATGACCTACTTTACGCTGCAGTTTATTGAAAGCAAGCATTGAAGCATAGGATTTTTTTTTTTTTTTTTTTTGAGTTAAATCAACTTGGGATACATTAAAAAAAAAAAAAGTATTGCTTCTGCGATTAATTTTCTCATTATTACAGGTATGTGATTCATATTCTCTTTTATTGTTGTTTTTAATTTGTAATACTTTTATTATCTTTTTTTTTAATGTCATATTGATACAATTGTAATTTTTTAATTTTACATATTAAGAAAAAAAATCATAAATTAGGACGTATGATTTCAATTACTAGGGTTTTTTTTTAATCATATTTGGGAAATTTTAATTTTATTCAGATTAAGTGTTATAAATTCAAAATTAAAATGAATTGAGACTTGTATAAAATTTATGTGTTGAATCTGAATTCTGAATTTCTTACAGACTCTTTGCTTGTGTACATTGAAAAGAAAATTGCTGAAAATTTTATCACAGAGTCAATCATTGAAGACTTTCGAGATATGAAAGAACGTCGAGTTCCACTTTGATAGATAATTGAGTTGATTTGTATAAATAATTTTTTAATACATGACTTTGCTTTTATTCATATATTAAATTTAGTAAATATATGGTTTTATTTTTTACGTACTAATTTAATATTAAATTTTAGTTTACTTTTTGAATTCAAAAAAATATTAATTTATATCAATTTATATAAACAAAATTTATTTATGTCTTGGCCCCCCCGCAAATGAATTCTTAGTTCCGTCCCTGCCTATTAGATAATAAGTTCACTTATTATGACCTATATATAAGTATCCCTTAAAAAATTTCTTAATGGACTTCTTGGATTAGAACATTTTTAAATGAGATTTATCAATAAAATTCCCTAATAAAAATTTATGTTTGTTTTATCATTTTATGATGAAATAAATTATATGAAATTTCATAAATACTCTTCGTATTTTTAATAATTTTTAAATTAAAATTTATATTTTATAAATATATTTTTGGTACTATATTTTTTTTTTTGGGTATAAATATATTACTGAACTATTATATTTTAATATTAAAAATTATTTTTATAAAATGAGAGATAAAATAACCATTTCAACTCTAATTTCATGGGATTAGATTTAAATACCACCTACTCTATTGGATTATTAGTCCTCTCAACTGAAAGGTATTTATAATGTTATGGGATTGTCAGTCCCATTGTCATTTTTCCAAATAAACGTGACTTTTACAGAACCCACATCACTAGTAATCTAATTCCATCTCCCAAAACTAAAAAAAAACAAGCCATCCGAATGAATTAGAAAGTAATATAACATCTTATAGTAAATAAGTTAATAGCAACTTATTTAGGTGGCTCTTAGTTGGTAGCAACAACTCACACTCTTACCCTAGAAGTTTATTGTAAAAATTACAAATCAGTAGTATTTCTACAAAATATTTACAAATTTATAAAGAAGATTATAACTTTAATTATCAAAATTGATAAACTTTTCCACTAATTTACAAATTTTGTTTGGAAAATTGCAATGAAGTGCAATTTTCCCAAGCTTATCTGTGATCAAAGAACAAATTCAGATGATGCTCTAACTCTTTCTTTTATTTAAAATTTTGTTTAAAAAATTAATTTATAATTTAAATTCATTGGCCCCGTTTGGTAGACCTGTGGGAAAGTGATTATAGATTATAACTTAACAGCTTATAGCTTATAACTGTGAACATAAGCTGATTTTTGACTTACAAATTAAGGCCTCGTTTGGGAATATGCTAATTTAGTAACTTTTTGACTATTTGGCTAAAAAGGTAGCTAAAAAAAACTTGTATGTTTGGGATGACTTTTTGGCTAATTACGAAAAGCTGTGCAAAAAGTAGAGAGAAGCCGTAATCTTTGACTTTTTGGTATGGGTTGTTGGCTTTTTGGCTAATTTAGTAACTTTTTGATTAATTGGCTAAAACAGTTAGTCCCCAAACGGGGCCTAAGTTTCTCCTCCCCACTCAAAGAATAAGTTGATTTTTGACTTACAAAAAGCTATAATATGTATTGTTAAGCTGAACCAAACATATCAAAATAGCTTAAATTAAGTTAAAAGCTGAAATAAGTTGGAAATAAATCCTACCAAACAGGACTATTATATATGTGGAGATGAGGCGACTGTAATTCAATCTCTGCTATACAATCTATAGGTAAATGTGGGGATATATTTTCTAAGTACCAACACGCGGCGTGATGACACCGACGTGTCAGCTGAGGTGCCACGTGTCGTGGTAGTTATGCCGAGGTGATCTCGGAGTTGCCAAGGTTATCTCCGAAAGTATCGGAATCCGGGATAAGTGGATAAGGGACAAGAGTCCAAGGATGAAGAAAGACTTCAGGATGGATAAAGATAACACTCTTAGGGAGTTTATCCTTATCACTTGAGGAATCCAAAATAAGTACTGAATTGGAGTCCATAGAAGTCAGGCTTCTAGGAGGACTAGGATTGAATAAACTATAAAAGAGAGGCACCCCGTGAGTCAAATGTACGCAATTTATACTTTGAGCATTAAGTTTAGCACTATTAATTATCTTTGAGAGATATACTGACTTGATCGTCGGAGTGCCCCCGGGTAGAAGAACCACCGCCGGAGCCTTTTCTTTCTGTGCAGGACAACCAAATGCCATCTATTCTGCCTGTGTTTTACAGCTAAATTACTAAGGAGGGCAGTGTGGTTGGAAATTAACACACACAGTAAAATATGAAGACTTTCATTTGAGTTAGTAGAATTACTGTTATTGGTTAATGTGATGGAGGTTGATATTTTTATGCGTACTTTGAAAGTAAAAAGAAGGGAAAATATTACACGCTGTAAATTTTTTACTAGGAGCATTTTCAATAGAATCCTTAAATTTCATCATTATAATTTTAAGGGATTAGTGACTCCCTATATCCTTCTATTAGAGTTCTTAAATACTTTTTTAAAATTGAAATTGTTACAGCGACTTCTTAATTGTAGGGAGTCACTTTAACTCCCTTATATATATATATATATTTTATTTTTAAAAATTTATAATTAAAAATTATATTTTAATAAAATAGAGAAAAAATAGAGAGTTTGTTAATAGAATAGAGAAATAATAGGAAGTCTGTTGGGGGGAAATAAATGAAAAAATAATTCTTAAAATAGGGAATTAATTTTTTAATAATATTTTAGGGTAAAATTTAAGTAATCTGATAGGGATGCTCTAAAGGCTCATTTGGAAATCGTCTATTTTAATAATTTTTTTAATTTTTTATAAAAAGATATATAGAAAAACACAGAGAGTAATGAGACAACTTATAGTGACTTTTTAATTTTTTAATTAAAAGAGAAAGTTGTCAAAGGAGGCCTAAATTTTTTTATCCCACACCTATGTAAGCGTTTGATAGAAAATTTAGTAAAAGTTTTTGTATCCTTGACATTGCCATGAAATAAAACTCCATCGGACTTGAGTCCTGGCACTGTAAATCTCCCGGACTATTTGGTTGGATTGGATATGTATCCTGTATTTGTTTTTTCATGAGATTAGATGTCTGGAAAGGACTATTTTTAGTGAATTCAACGTTTGGTTGAACAGACTGGATAGGATAAATGAACAAAAGACTATTTAACCCTTTTTAATTGTTTACTAAGTAATAGCAAATATTAAACATATCTTTAATATTTTAATTTTTTAGCTAGATTAAATAAAATTTTGTTTTATTTTATTTTTTACACAATTAAATAAATTTATTTTTTTAAATTAAATAAATAAAATATCAATAAAAATATATGTTATTTTTTTAATTGAAATTTTTAAAAAAATTATTTTTAAAAATAATAATAATTAAATAATGAAATTAAATAAATTATCTATTAAAATTTAAATAATGAAATTAAATAAATTATAAACAAAATTTTAAAATAAAACATCAATAAAATATCTATAAAAAATTATTTTAAAAAATTAAATAAATAAAACATCAATAAAAAGCTAAACAAAATTATTTTATTTTTAAATTGAGACATTTAAATTTTATTGAATTTTACTAAATATAATACATAATTAAATAGTAGATGGTCAAAATGGTCATTCATCACCTAATCCCAGTAGTGGATAGTCCCTCAAAAATTGTCTCATACCCCCCTAGGATACAATATTAGCCCCCGTATGGGGGGATAAGGAGTCCGACCGGTCTCCATGTCTGGCGGACTAAAAAAAAACAACCACCGGATAAAGAGTCTCCCCCAAATTACAATCCGAAGGGTGTGTTTGATTGGGGGGATAAGAGGGGGGGGATTATTCACTGTTTGGATTGCTTATCCGAAGGAGTGAAATGACCATCATTTTTTTTTTAGTCCGCCGGATATGGAGTTCGGCCGGACTCCTTATCCCCTATATGGGGGATTATACTATCCCCGCGGGAAGGGGGGGGTGAGGGGTGTGAGACAATTATGGAAGAACTATTTACTATTGGGATTATGTGGTAAAATGACCATTTTGACCCTCTACTATTTAATTATGTATTATATTTAGTAAAAAATTTAAATGTCTCAATTTAAAAATAAAATAATTTTATTTAACTTTTTATTGATGTTTTATTTATTTAATTTTTAAAATAAATTTTTATAGATATTTTATTGATGTTTTATTTTAAAATTTTGTTTATATTTTATTTAATTTCATTATTTAAGTTTTAATAGATGTTTTATTTAATTTCATTGTTTAATTATTATTATTTTTAAAAACAAATTTATTTAAAATATTAATTAAAAAATAGCATATATTTTTATTGATATTTTATTTATTTAATTTTTAAAAAAAATTTATTTAATTGTGGAAAAAATAAAATAAAATAAAATTTTATTTAATCTAGCTAAAAATAATTAAAATATTAAAAATATGTTTAATATTGCTATTACTTAGTAAACAATTAAAAAATTGTAAAATAGTTTTTTGTGCATTTATCCTATCTAGTCTGTCCAACCAAACATTGGATTCACTAAAAATAGTCATTTCTAGACATCTAATCCTATGAGAAAACAAACACAATATACGTATCTAATTTAACCAAATAGTCTGAGGGATTCACAATCCCAAGATTCAGGTCCGATGGATTCTAATCCCCCCTTATACAGTCCTTTTCAGACATCTAATCCTATTGATTGGACGAACTGGATAAGGGGGGATTAGAATCCATTGAACTTGAATTCTGAGACTGTGAATCCCCCGGATTATTTGGTTGAATTGGATATGTATCATGTATTTGTTTTCTCATGGGATTAGATGTCTGGAAATGACTATTTTTAGTGAATCCAATTTTTGATTGAATGGACTGGATAGGATAAATGCACAAAAGACTATTTTACCATTTTTAATTGTTTACTAAGTAATAGTAATATTAAACATATCTTTAATATTTTAATTATTTTTAACTAGATTAAATAAAAATTTATTTTATTTTATTTTTTGCACAATTAAATAAATTTATTTTTTTAAATTAAATAAATAAAATATCAATAAAAATATATGTTATTTTTTTAATTAAAATTTTAAATAAATTTATCTTTAAAAATAATAATAATTAAATAAAACATCTATTAAATAATGAAATTAAATAAAATATAAACAAAATTTTAAAATAAAACATCAATAAAATATCTACAAAAAATTATTTTAAAAATTAAATAAATAAAACATAAATAAAAAGTTAAATAAAATTATTTTATTTTTAAATTGAGACATTTAAATTTTATTAAATTTTACTAAATATAATACATAATTAAATAGTAGATGGTCTAATGAAAATTGTCCCACACCTCCCCCCCCAAAAAAAAAAAATAGTATAATCCCACATATGGGGGGATAAGGAGTCTGGCCAAACTCCATGTCCGGTGGATTAAAAAAAACAAATGCCGGATAAAAAGCTTCCGCCGGACATGGAGTCCAGCTGAACTCCTTATCCCCTATATGTGGGATTATACTATCTGAGGGGAGGTGTGAGACAATTTTCATTAGACTATTTACTGTTGGGATTAGGTGATGAAATGACAATTTTAACTATCTACTATTTAATTATGTATTATATTTAGTAAAATTCAATAAAATTTAAATGTCTCAATTTAAAAATAAAATAATTTTATTTAACTTTTTATTGATGTTTTATTTATTTAATTTTTAAAATAATTTTTTGTAGATATTTTATTGATTTTTTATTTTAAAATTTTCTTTATATTTTTTTTAATTTCATTATTTAAATTTTAATAGATGTTTTATGTAATTTCATTATTTAATTATTATTATTTTTAAAGATAAATTTATTTTAAAAAATAACATATATTTTTATTGATATTTTATTTATTTATTTTTAAAAAAATAAATTTATTTAATTGTGCAAAAAATAAAATAAAATAATTTTTTTTAATCTAGGTAAAAATAATTAAAATATTAAAGATATATTTAATATTGCTATTACTTAGTAAAAAATTGAAAAAGGGTAAAATAGTGTTTTGCTCATTTATCCTATCCAGTCTATCTAACCAAACATTGGATTTACTAAAAAATAGTCGTTTTCAGACATCTAATCCCATGAGAAAACAAACATAGGATACAGATCCAATCCAATCAAATAGTCCAGGGGATTCATAGTCCCAAGATTCAAGTTCGATGGATTCTAATCCCTCCTTATCCAGTCCGTCCAATCAAATGCACTGTGAGAGCATATTTGATTGATAGGATTACAAAATGAGATGGAGATTGAGATTATTAATCCGTGGGCCCAATAATCCTATATTTGTTTTGAAATTTTGTTTTAGGATTATTAATCTAACAAATTTGTAGGATTATTAGTAATGGGGTTGGGGTGAGATTATATATCTTCAGCTGAGAAATAAAATAAAAAGACTCTTTTACCCTTGACTAAAAATTAAAACACATATTATTTTTATATAATTTTATATTTTAGAAGGCTAAAAATAAATTTTAAAAATTTAAAAATATTTTTTGATATTTATTTTATCAAATTAGTTTATATTTTTTATTAAAAAAAAAAAAAACCAAACATGGCCTTTGTATTTTGTATTTTGTATTTTACTTTTATTTATTTATTTGTAATTTTTTTCAAAACTACGTTTATGAAGAAATTTTGATAAGATTGTGAAGAAACATTAATGAAGGGTAAGATTGGAAAAGAAGATAAATATAGTTGTAATTATATATTCATATGTTTTCTTATTCATTATAAATCAAACAATAGATAAGAGGATAATTTATCCTACTAATTTAATTGGATAGTGAATACTACACTAATTTGATAGGATTATTGATACTTTAACTATTAATCTTGTGAATCAAATATGGCCTAAAATCACTATAGAAACATGTTCCGCAATTGTTTTTATTTTCAAAAAAAGAAAAAAAAAAATGTTTTTACATGTTTTCAGTTTGGGAAAATTACTAGCAAGTACTTTTTTTTTCCCCTAAAGATTACCATTGAGGGAAATTTTATTTCTACATACCTACTTATCTCAGTACACACATTTATACCGTGTTTAGTTCAGGGATTTGAGGAGGGATTTGAAAAGAAAAATGAAAAAGGTAGGTGAAATGTTTTATTCACATTTCACATAGTTTTACACATTTTTTTCCTTTTCCTTTCTAAATTCTTTCCTAAATCCCCTAATCAAACACAGCGTTAATGAAATATTATTTTTATAACAATTACATCCCAAAGTAAAATGATCATAATGGACATCAAAATACACCCATGATATTATATCAAAATATTCTCTGTACACATCTTTTAAAAATAATAAAATCTCAATGTAAATCTTTTGAATAAAATAAATAAATAAACCTTAATTTTTCCATTGTTTGTTACTTCTTCTATTATTTCTCACTTTGCTTATTACACATTTTATATTCCCCCATTGCATGCAAAGCAATATTCTCATGGTAGCTCTCATATTTGTCATTGTTGAAAACTAGTTCAATGTTCAACTGTGAGATTGCTCTTCTTGTCGATTTTCCACCATAAAAAGGTGGACTTTCTCTATGATTTATTGTCTCTTTCGATCTACTTCTTGATGTCGTGGCCAACCTCAAAATTCTCTTTGCTTGCGTGCTTTCTTACTTCTTCCAAGAATTAATAATAATAAAAAAAAGCGATGACAATGATTTGAAAGGAAAGGAAAAGAAAGGGGAAAAGAAGTGGAAAAAGATATGAAAAACCAATTTCTTATTATCACATTTGATGCATCAAAATCCATAATTTTCTCAGCAAAAGGCTTGAAAATCAATGGCTCAATTCATGAAACTGCAAGACTGAAGAAGATAAAATAAAACTCAAAAGTTCTTCCGCCTACAATTTTCAACAAGTCTAGAACTATAGCAGTGGGTCTACAATTTTTAACAAGTGTGTTAAAGGAGGGTTGAGGTCTTATGTGTACAATAATATAGAGGATATAATTTAAACATTTAGTGTGTGAATTGAGAAGAATAATAAATAATCAAATTAATAAGGAAGTGTACTGAGAAATAATATGCACTGAGGTAAGTAAGTATGTGGAAATAAAATTTCTTCTACCATTGATTCTGTCCAATTACAATTGAGTCCCATGCCAATGTTAATAACTGAGCCACATTTTTGATAACTGGTTTAAAAATGTCGAAGTCTTCATAATCATGTGTTTTATTCCACTTTTATGGTTTCTCATTAAGATATGAATTATATTTTTATAATAAATTACTTAAAAATTATATTTTTTATTGTAAAAATTAAACAAATTATATTAGACAAAAGCATAAACAATAAATAAAAAAAAAAGATTTCATAATTTCTATCACATCAATATCTATCCATATCTCCCACCGATCATAGTATAATAATTTTGTAGTTTACATAATCATATCTAATAATCCCATGGTACAAAAAATTACATAGGCTCATCTCAAAAATTATTTAATGTCACCTGTGACATCCCTATGACAAATAAATCTCCACCATAAATTTATATGAACCCCATACAAATAGATGTTAAAAATTCATTTATATAACATAGTCACATCATCAAGACCGACATTGAATAATTCATCCTCTTTATGTGCGAATAATACCATTTAGCCAATTTTTTTTTAAAGTTTGTGCTAAAAATTTTCTTTTAATCAAGGGCAATAAGGGCAAATTGGTAAATTAGGGACAAAACTGCCGACGAGGTCGGACTAATACGACGTGCTCTTTCTCTTCATGGGGATCGTCAAAATGGGTAACGTCCCTCGCATGTTGCATTCCACGTGCTCTATGTGCTACGTGGCCATTAATCCTCATTTTTTAAAATTAAAAAACAATTAATTGAATAAATTTATTAAGTTTGAAACCAAGACCTTGATCCCGTTGGGATGGAGGGTGAGTTACACGTCATTCTCTTTTTTTGTATAATTAATTACACAATTTTAATGTCAACCTTTTATTTTATTTTTACTTTTTCGGTGAAATGAAAAGAAAATTATTTATTCCTTAAGGTCAACCTTCTCATAGACCTTTAATTTGAATTTTTTAATAAGAAAAATTAAAATAATTAATAATTCGATTACCTTATAATAAAAGAAAAGGATCGATGTAATGTGGGGTGTGTACCCATAATGAACCTTTCAAATCATAAGTCCAAATGCATTAGAAGGTTCATGTATGGAACTTGATTAGAGAGATACAATAAACACCGCCAAGAGTCGAAACAAAATTAAAGAGTAATTTTGTGTCGACAATTTTCATTTTGATGGGTAAATTACAAATCAGCAATGGTAGAGGGTTACAATTTTTGTGGCTCAAATGGCTCGAAATTACCAAAACGACGTCGTTTTGAGTACAAAACAATATCAAAATTGCCAAAACGACGTCGTTTTAGCAATTTTGAGCCATTTGAGCCACAAAAATTGTGGCCCTCAAACATTTTTCATTACAAATACATCTTTGAGATTTACTTAAATTATAAATTATTTTATATAATTTTAGAAATTACATTATACCTTCCAAGGTTTTTAATTTCATAACAAATGAGTCATTTTATTAATAAATCATCAAGTTAATTAATAGTTTTTAATAATGTTAAAATTTTATTTCAATTAATAATTTAGATAATTTTATTATTGTATAGATGAACAGTTAGAAATTTCACTTTTTCAATTAATTCTGTTAAATAAAAAATTCTAATAGGGAGGTATTTATAATTTTCCAAACTACAGGAGGTAATTCATATTTTAAGCAAATCTCAAGAGGTGTATTTATAATTTATCCCATTTTGATTGGTGTTGATTTAGGTGTTTTCATTTTCTTTTGTGGATTTCTAATTTGAATTTTCCAAGAAAAAAACATTAAGGTATCTCCAATGTTAAATTGTCAAAACGGTTAAGGAAAACTATTTTTTGACAAGATTTCAATGCTAAAATATCAAAATTAGTAATATTACTCTATGTACTGTTAGGAATATAATATAAATACTAATGTTAGAAATCTTTCTAAAAGCTTAAATTTTTAGATGAGTTAGTGATCAATTAATATAATATCAGAGTAGGTAATCAAATAGTTACATATGTTTTGTTCGCTTATGAAAGAGAGTCCAATCACATATAAAGAGACGTGTTGAGGATATAATATAAATGATAAAATTATTTATCTCTCTAACAACTTAATCTTTTAAATGAGTTGATAATTAACGATTTAATATGTATCGCCTTACTTTGGAGAAATCATCATATGATTCAACCTTTAATGTACAATGTGCATGTGTTGTAAATTTGAAAAATGACAATTGTATAAATTTTAAGCAAAACAATAACTTCAAAGTTGCCAAATTTTGGCATTGTGCCATACTTTGTGCCAAACTATATTATGTTCTCGTTTGGTAAATATTTTGGGACTAAAAAAATATAAAAATACAAAATAGTTTATAAATTAATAAGACAAAATGTCACATCCAAATCGTAATCATTACATTTTTTTTCTCACAAAAGTCCAAAAATCAAAACCAAACGATGCTAAAAAAGTCCTAACACAACAAAGTTGGCTACCGTAAAAAATGCCAAACGAAGCTTAAATTTGAATTTATGTTATATACATATATATGTGAAGTACTTTTTAAAATAGATTTTGATGTGTGTTTGGTTTGATTTTTAAAATTTATTTTTTGATTTCTTTTTAAAAAATATAAAATAATTTCATAAAAGTAAATATCAAAAAAATATTTTTAATTTTTTAAAAATTAATTTTATCCATCATAAAGATAAAATTATATAAAATAATGAGTTTTTTTCAACCAAATTAATTTTTAATTTTTTTTTTAAAATGCATCTAGATTATATGTAAAAAGTAACAAAAAAAAAAAAAAAAACTATGAAAATTGTTCATTAAAAAATCAAGAAAAAAGGAAAACTATCAAACAACAATACTGTTCCAACATCACTACTAGAATTTTATGAGAAAATTACAAATCAAATGTACTTTTCAAAAATAATTATTTACATATGAAAAAATTTATAATTTTAATAATTAAAATTTATAAACTTTACCATTAGGTTGAAGGAAAAAAAAATTCAACCCTTACACTGATTTGTTATTTTTTTTTATTTTATTTCCTGAATATTTTTTTTAGAGCCGTGTCAGCAAAACATATTTGCTAAAAAAAATAAAAAAATATTATAAATATTAGTGATTAATATTATAATTTTTTTTTTCCTCTGATACACTGAGATAACTTTTCCATTTTTTTTATCCATCAATCAAAACTAATTTTCACACTTGTTATATTATTCTTCTTCTCTACGTGATGATGATGAAGCATATGCTAGTAATTGCTGGCCCAAGTCATTGATCTTATCGCTATTAGTTTCGTACGTAACTGTTCATTCTGGATCCTCGTAAGTTTCTATCAGTGATGGGCACTTCATTAATTAGAAGATCCCAAAGACTTAGGCCTTGTTTGGGTAGTGCAAAATAATTCAAAAAGTCAAAAAGTTACTCAAAAAGTTAAAAAGTTAACACTATTCACCAAAAGTCAACAATTACGGCTGCACAACTCCCAATTCAAATTTTCCTCTAAAAACCAATTTTCACAATTTTTTATTACACATTTTTCCATAAAAAGTCAAAAAGTTAACCCAAACATCCATATTTTCAACCTCAATTTTTTAGTCAAAAAAGACAAAAAGTGCACTTATTTAGTCTTCCCAAACAAGGCCTTACTCACACCAATTGAATTCAATTCCTCGAACAATAAAAAAAATCAATCGAAGAAAAATTTATTGAATGGGTAAGAGTATCACCCGATCATATTTTTAATTATTCACATATTTTTATAATTTTTTATATTTTTCAATTTATTCAATATAAAATTAAAAGTTTTTATCTTTTTTATCAATCAAAATACAAATAAAACACCATGTAGATCGACATAGAGGGTGTGTTTGTTTGGACAGACTAGATTAGGGGGGATTGTAATCCATCGGACTATTAGTCCTGGATACATTGTCTCCGGACTATTTGGTTACTAGATTTGTATCCTATGTTTGTTTAGTCATGGGATTAGATGTCTAGATTGGATTATTTTTAGTGAATCCAATGTTTGTTTGGGATATTATGAAAAAGGATAAATACTCAAATGACTATTTTATTATTTTCAATTATTTACTAAGTAATAGCAATATTAAAAATAGCTTTAATATTTTAATTATTTTTAGCTAGATTAAATAAAAATTTATTTTATTTTATTTTTTGCACAATTAAATAAATTTATTTTTAAAAAATTAAATAAACTAAAAATATATGTTATTTTTTAATTAAAATTTTAAATAAATTTATTTTAAATAATAATAATTATTAAATAATGAAATAAAATAAAACATCTATTAAAATTTAAATAATTAAATTAAATTAAATATAAACAAAATTTTAAAATAAAATATCAATAAAATATCTGTAAAAAATATTTTAAAAAATTAAATAAATAAAACAAAAATAAAAATAAAAATTAAATAAAATAAATTTATTTTTAAATTGAGACATTTAAATTTTTTAAAATTTTACTAAATATAATACATAATTAAATACTAGAGGGTAAAAATATAATTTCATTGGCTAATCCCATTAGATTAGTTATCCTATAATTTCTATCTCACCCCTATAGAATAAAATAATCCCACAAATATGAGACTAAGAATCCGTAAGACTATTAGGCTAAGTTTGAGAAGTTTAGAATAAGTGCACTTTTTGACTTTTTTTGTATTATGTATAGAAAAAGTAGAGAGGAGATGTTGATTGATGTGGCCTAAAAAGGATAAAAAGATGAAATAAGTACACTTATATTGAGTACTCAAACAAGGCCTTAGAAACAAAATTTTTAAAACAAATAATAAATTATTAATATGATAGAACTAATAGTCAAATCTCTTTACCTAATCATTCAAAACAAACGAACGCGGAGAGTCAAACAGTTGTGATGTTTGATGATACAATGGGTATAGCATAGTTAGAGCATTGAAAATAGGAAATGAGAAACAACACTCAAATCAATTCATCGTCACGTGGAGGTTTTGGGTCGCTTTCCAAGCACTGTATGTATGTATGAACGTATGTATTGTAGCTACTACTAGCTTAGCTTCCACGTCTCAACTTGACTGTCACTGTTTCTACTTCTTACGTTGTGGCCTCCTGCCCGAGACTCACCTTTCTTCTTCCCAAACAATAGAGTTGTTTGATGTGCTAAGGCTATGTTTGGGACGTTGGTTTAAGGTTATTTTAATTATAAAAGGATAAAATAAATTAAAATATTAATAAAATAAAATATCACATTAAAATTACAATTATTTCATTTTTTTTTTTTTACAAAAGTTAAAAAAATTAAAAAATTTATTCCAAACAAGACTTTTTAACTCTAAACTAAAATAACCAAAAAATCAATTCACATCCCAAACGAAAGCTTAGGGTCTATCTGGTAACGTTTACGTTTTCAGTTTATATTTACAAATATTATAAATTGATTTTTGTTTATTTTTTGTTTATTTTTAGAAAAACATAAATTACAAACGTGTTTGGTAATTGACAAAATGTTTAAAAAATTTTAAAAATATAAAAAAGAGTGAGAAATGGCAAGTGGCGGCGGAAGACGGTGGTGAAAAGTAGTGACGG
>JAXFYN010000602.1:0-23550 GCA_036172215.1 Camellia granthamiana
CTGAATGCCAAACACGTGGCCAAGGTGACGCCAAAGTGTCAACCGAGGTGCCACGTGTCCTGATCGTGACGCCGAGGTGATCTTGAATAGGCCGAGGTTATTTGTGAGAATATCGGAATCCGGGATAAGCGGATAAGGAACAAGAGTCCTAAAATGAGAGAAGACTTCAGTTTGGGTAAAGATAAGACTCTTAGAGAGTTTATCCCAATCCTACTAGGAGTCCAAGATTAGCAATAATCCTAAGTCCAATGGAGTTAGGCTTCTATTGGGACTAGGTTTGTGTTGGCTATAAAAAAGAGGCACCTTCATGGGTCTAAGGTACGCAATTTATATTCTGAATAGTGAGTTAAGCATTTTTGCTATCTTTGAGAGATAACTGACTTGATCGTCAGAGTGCCCCCGGGTGGACGAACCACCGCTGGAATCTCTTCTTTCTGTTGCAGGTCATTCGGGCTTAATCTATTCTGCCGGCGCTCTCCAGCTAAGTACTAATTTGGCAGTGTGGTCGAAAATTGACACACACAATTTGGCGCCGTCTGTGGGAAAGAAAGGAGAATAGATGGCCAACGACGGACAGAAAGAGAAGGTTGGGGATGACACTTCTATTGGGAGTGGGAAACCTATTGACCTTGACGTCGTAGAAGACAACTGCTACGAAGAGACTCGTGATCAGAATCACGGAGGAAAGGACGTCGGCCAGGAAGGTGACGTACCAAAGAAAACGAACCAAAGCGGGTATTACAACGAGGATGACCTTCAGGTATGGAAGGATAGATGCGTACGGAGGGACGACGACGTAAAGGGAATGGCGAACAAACTGGCGGACCTACAAACAGTCGTCAATTTCATGATGCAGAACAACGTCATGCAGCCACTGTTCCCATTACAAGATACACCGATTCCAGCGGCCAAGAAAGATGCCCGACAAGATAGGTAGAAAACAGTCCCTACAGTCTCCCAATACACCAGGAGCGAAAAACACTCTCACCGGCCTTCAAGGGAGGTCGGGCGAAGAGAGTCGAGAAGAGAAGAATCTCGAAGGACACATCGCACCAAGGAAGTAGACCCCAAAGAACATCGGCATGTTCAAAGGTAGGAGTTGTGCTTCGACGCAACTGATGGAGAAAGGTCGAAGAGGGCTCACAACGAAGCTGAGAGTAGTGCACCTAAAAGGCTGAAGTCAGGAGATAGTCGAGCTCCTCATCGGACCAAGGAGGACCTAAGGGATTACCTACAGAGGAGGAAACAAAATGCCGAGGTAACCTCCCTGGTCAAGCTGAGAACGCCATTCTCGGTAGAACTGGACAAATTTGAAGCCCCAAAGAGGTTTATCATGCCGAGATTCCGGATCTACAACGGGAAGTCGGACCCCAACTTTCAAGTTGGTTTATACCTGAACTCGATGGCGTTATACACTGGGAACGAGCCGTTGCTTTGCAAGGTGTTTCCCTCATTCTTCGGAGAAATTGCATCAGACTGGTTTCACAAGTTGTTGAAAGGAATTGTGAAAACCTGGGAAGGCCTGGCCGAGATGTTTGTGGCCAGGTTTGTGACAAACAAACTATAGCCGTTAAGGGTAGACGCCCTGATGGCTCTGAAAATTGGTAAGGACGAAAGCCTGAGAGCCTATGCCAAAAGGTATTATGAGGTATTCAACCGAATACCCGAGTGCAACCAAGAGGTGGCGATCGTGTCTTTCAAGAACAGCCTAAAAGATGATTGTTCACTACGAAAGTCATTGGCAAAGACATTGCCAAAAAGCATGGAAGAGCTCATGGCCAGAATTGAGAAATATGCCAGAGCCGAGGAAGACACGCCAGGGACTAAGGAGACAAAGCAAGAGAAAGGAAACGGCTCGCCGAAGTGAGGCCGAGGTAACAATGGATCCAACAAGTAAGAGATAGGACTGAGGGCTGCACAGGCAGTCACAACTGTATTCTGAATTCCAATTCACAAAGTCCTGGATAAAATCCGAACCCAGCCCTATTTCAGAGAACCAGCAAGGGTACCAGGAGAGTTTATGTGAAGAAGCCTTGGTAAGCATTGTGCTTACCACAATGAAGATGGGCATCTGACTCAGGGTTACAGGGCCCTGAAAACACACTTGGAAGACCTGGTAAAGCAAGGCCTTTTAAGGGACCTTATAGATGAAGCCAGGATAAGAGAAAAGCAGGCAAGACTGCCTCAGGCACCAGCAGCTCCACCTCCCCCAGCACAGTAACCGCAAGCAGGAGGACCTCTGGTAATTAATGTAATTCACTCGAAAGTCAATGAAAACGAAATACGGGGGGAGACCCAGAAGGTAAAGCATTTGCAGCATTTGTACCAGGTCCGGGAGAAAAGACCTCGGGATGAGGAGTGCCAGGGACCAGTAGTGTCCTTTACTAAAGCCGACCTTGAGATGGTACAGCATCCACATAACGATGCCTTGGTAGTATCCCTCCAGGTTGGGGAGTGCCAAATGAAGCGCATCTTAATTGACCAAGGCAACTCTTGTGACATCATGTATGTTAGGTGTTACAAGGAGCTTGGCCTTCACCCAGACGATGTGGAGCATTCCAACAGCCCAATGGTCGAGTTCAATGGAACGCCGACGTGGCCACTAGGAGCAACAAGCTTGGAGATGCAGGCTGGCACTAAAAAGATAAAAACAGAATTCACCATAATCGACACACCCTCCTCTTACAATGCTATCTTGGGAAGGCCATGGCTGCATGCAATGGGGGTTGTTCCCTCAACGTTGCATCAGCTATTACGGTTCCCAACAGAGCATGGGATAGAGGAGATCAGAGGGGATCAGCTGCAGGCAAAGAACTGCTCCATGGCAGCAATGAAATCCACCTGCAGTATATGAGAACCAGAGATAGTAGAGATCGAAGACGAGGACATAGAAGTCCTAGATGACGTCGGCAAAGAGCCAGCCGAGAAAAGTGAAGAAGCCCTGAAGAAAATCCTTGTCCAGCAAGGGGATGAGGAACGCTTCTTCCTTCTAGGCTCGGGCTTAGCTGAGGAAGAGGAAAAAGAACTAGAGGCTTTCTTGAGAGCAAACATTGAGGTATTTGCCTAGACGTCTTACGAGATGCCTGGCATTGACCCTGAGGTCACTTGCCATAAACTGAATGTAGACAGGTCGGCCAAACCTGTAATCCAATGAGCAAGAAGACCGACGTTGATGTATGTTGAGGCAGTAGAAGAGGAAGTAGACAGACTTCTAGAGGCCAAAGCCATTCGAGAGGTAAATTACCCAACATGGCTATCAAATACCATGGTGGTGAAGAAAAAGAATAGTAAATGGAGGGTTTGCGTGGACTTTACCAGCCTAAACAAGGCCTATCCCAAAGACAGTTTCTCATTACCCAAGATTGACCAATTGGTGGATGCCACTTCAGGGTATGGAATGATGAGCTTTCTGGATGCCTACAGAGGGTACCATCAGATAGCCATGTACCCCCCAGATAAGGAAAAGACTGCGTTTATCACCCCAAAAGGGTTGTATTGCTACAGAGTGATGCCTTTTGGGTTGAAAAATGCAGGAGCAACTTACCAGAGATTGGTAACCAAGATGTTTAGACACCTAATTGGCCGAACAGTGGAAGTTTACATCGATGACATGGTCGTGAAGACCAGGGAACCTAAGGACCATCTGGAAGACTTAAAGGCAGTCTTTGACATCCTAAAAACATATCGGCTCCAACTCAATACATCGAAGTGTGCATTTGGAGTTGGATCTGGTAAGTTCTTGGGATACTTGGTGACCAGAAGGGGCATTGAGGCCAGCCTAGATCAGATCAAGGCCATCCTGGAACTGAAAAGCCTAATATCGGCGAAGCAAGTACAGATGTTGACTAGAAGGGCTGCAGCCCTGAATAGGTTCATAAGCAGAAGTTCTGACAAATGCAAACCCTTCTTTAGCTTAGTGAAGAAGGCCAGAGACTTCTTATGGACAGAAGAGTGCGAAACCGCATTGGCTGACTTGAAGAAGTATTTGACCACGGCTCCAATTCTCTCAAATCTAGAACCTGGAGAAGAGCTATTTCTGTACTTAGCAGTTTCGGAACATGCGGTAAGTGCAGTAGTAATCCGAGAAGAAAAAGGGGAACAAAAGGCTGTTTACTACGTAAGCAAAACCCTGGCTGATGCAGAAACCAGGTATTTACCCTTGGAGAAGTTAACGCTGGCTTTAGTAATGGCTTTAAAGAAACTGAACCATTATTTTCAAGCCCACAAAATTGTGGTGTTAACTGAACATCCTTTGAAGTCCCTGTTGCAGCAAGGAGATCTGATAGGCAGAATAGCCAGATGGGCAGTGGCCTTGGGCCAGTATGATCTGGAATACAGACACAAAACAGCAATCAAAGGCCAAGTTTTGGCCGACTTCGTGGTTGAGATCACACCAGGAGCCATCGTACATCGGGCTCCGTTGAGCCGATGTGAACGATGTCCAAGCGAACAAAAAAGAGCCCAGCCGAGGGCAACGGAACAAAGGAAGGAAGAAAAACTTAGGCCCTGCAGCATTTACATCGGCGACTTCTTTCGACTGTTTGTAGATGGGAGTTCAAACTGACAAGAAACGGGGGCAGGAGCAGTACTGGTATCTCTAGATGGACAGATACTAGAACAATCCATTCGTTTGGGGTTCAAGGTCTCAAACAATGAAGCAGAGTATGAAACACTGATTGCAGGACTGAAACTGGCAGTAACAGTAGAAGTAGATGAGGTGATAGTCTTTTGTGACTCTCAACTTATAGTCAACCAGACAACATGCGAGTTCGCAGCCCAAGACGAAAGGATGTCGGCCTATGTAAAGGAGGTCGACAGATTGGTGGCCTTGTTTCAGAATTGCCGACTACAGCAGGTTAGCCGAGATGATAACAGTCACGCTGATGCCCTAGCCAACCTGGCTAGTGCAATACAATCTGGAAAGGCAGGGACGATAATGGTTGACTACTTGCCCGGTCTAAACATAGAACCACTGAACACAGAGCGCGAAGCAATGTATGTGGAGATGAGACCAAGTTAGATAGATGCAATAAAAGCATTCCTTAAATACGGAAAGCTGCTCGATGACCGAAAAGAAGCACACAAGATCAGACTGAAGTCGGCAAGATTCAGTTTGACCCCAGAAGAACACCTCTACAGAAGATCATTTACTGGACCCCTTATGAGGTGTGTGCATCCTGCACAGATTGAAGATTTTCTGTACGAGATACATGAAGGAATATGTAGAAACCACACTAAGGGCAGGGTCACTTGCCCACAAGGCCATTACTCAGGGGTACTGGTGGCCCTATATGCAGAAAGATGCCGAAGCTTATGTGAAGAAGTGTGGGAAGTACCAAAGGTTTGCACCTTTGATACATCAACCAGCAGCCGACTTGAACCCAGTATCCAGTCCTTGGCCATTTGCCCAATGGGGCATGGATCTTGTCGGAAAACTACCTCAAGCCACTAAACAAATGAAGTACTTACTAGTGGCAACAGATTATTTTACCAAGTGGGTAGAAGCTGAACCCCTTGCCAAGATTCGAGACATTGATGTAAAGAACTTCATCTGGAAGAACATCATTACCATGTTTGGGATTTCAAGAGCAATAGTTGCAGACAATGGAACACAATTTGGCAGTAAGTTAATCAAAAGCTTCTGTGCAAAGTTCAAAATCAAGAATTACTTTTTGACCCCAAGTTTTCCTCAAAGCAATGGATAAGCAGAAGCGTCCAACAAAGTTATCTTGGATGGAATAAAGAAGAGGCTGCAAGCAGCAAAGGGAAAGTGGGTAGATGAATTGCCCAGTGTACTCTGGGCATATTGGACTACGCTGAGAAGATTAACGGGGGAATCCCCGTTTGCCATGGCTTATGGCATAGAAGCAGTCATTCCGCTGGAGGTTGGCATCCCAGGAATCAGAATCCAGGCAGTGGAGAATGGAACTAATAATGTATTTTTAGCACGAGATCTAGATCTTCTAGAAGAGAGAATGGAGAAAACAACAATTCAGCTGGGGACATACCAACAGCAGCTTGCCAGGGCTTAAAATAAAAATGTGAACCCACGAGAGTTCCAAGTTGGTGACCTCGTCCTGAGAAAGGTCGTCGGCAACAAGAAGGATCTCAGAGAAGACAAGCTTGGCCCAAATTGGGAAGGACCCTATAGAATTATCTCGGTATTGGGCAATGGGGCATATCGGCTTGAAAATAATGAAGGCAAAGAGTTGCCAAGGCCCTGGAATACTTGCAATCTGAAATTTTTCTATCATTAGACTTTCTTGTTCTTTGTTATTAGCCGAAGTAATAAATAAAGTTTTAGCTTGATTTTTTACACTTGTGACTGATAAGATACTTGACGATGTCTCCTGAACACATGCATAATGAGAACCCAAGTGGAACTTAAGTTCACATTAGGGGGCAGAGAGTTAGGAAATGGTTCCTGGAAAGGTAGAATTTACAAACTAAAATTAGTTTAACACTTGTTGAAATTTTAAGTTTACAAGTTGAAGTTAAACTGAGGTCATGTTTAACGCTTGTTGAAACTTAAGTTTACAAGTTGAAGTTAAACCGAGGTTATATTTAACGGTTGTTGAAATTTTAAGTTTACAAGTTGAAGTTAAACTGAGGTCATGTTTAACGCTTGTTGAAACTTAAATTTACAAGTTGAAGTTAAACTGAGATCATGTTTAACGCTTGTTGAAACTTAAGTTTACAAGTTGAAGTTAAATCGAGATTATGTTTAACGCTTATTGAAACTTAAGTTTACAAGTTGAAGTTAAACTGAGATCATGTTTAAGCGCTTGTTGAAACTTAAGTTTACAAGTTGAAGTTAAACCGAGGTTATATTTAATACTTGTTGAAATTTAAGTTTACAAGTTGAAGTTAAAACCGAGGTCATGTTTCACACTTGTTGAAACTTGAGTTTACAAGTTGAAGTTAAACTAAGGTTGAAGTTACAAGTTGAAATTAAACCGAGGTTGTGACTAAAAGAAAATTGGTCTAAACACTTGTTAAAATTTTTTAGAAAAATTTACAAGTTAAGACCAAGGTTGTATTAAAAGAAGTACTTGTGTACTGCCGAGGTAAACCATTGGTTTGTATAGCCGAGGTATATCACCCCGAGAAAATTGCACAGATAAGGTGTATGCTTGAAAGCATGCAAAATTATTCTAAGTACAAAATCATACAAGAGTCATACAAAGGAAATTGTACTTGCATTCAGAAGAATCAGTTCAAAAAGAAGAGGGCACTTCGACCTACCAAAAGAGTAGTTGTTTAGAAATTACAAAAGTGGCACTTCAGCCAGATCCAAGCTTACATTGATTCAAAAAATAAGACAAAGTACTAAGTACAAAGCAAAAAACCAAGACTATTAGGCATTAGCAGTAGGATGGGGCTCCGAAGACATTTGAGAATTATTCTCGGCGTCCTTCTCAGCAGAGAGCTCGACATCGATCTCTTTGAGAGTCTGGTCGATGCTCTTGTTGGTAATGGGCATGTCCGATGTTGTTTTCTCAAGAGTAGCGTCTTTGGAGACCTCATCACCCTCCTCATCCTAAGTCAAGTCCAAGACTTGCTCATTCAGAGTAGGGGACTTGGCCCCAGTAGTCTCAGCATCCTTCTTCTTCCTCACCAAAGCTTCATCCTCAGACTCAGAATCGTCTTCAGATTGGCTTGGAGTAGGGGGGAATGGAAGGGGAAGGACGTCGGCATTCTTGAAGAGGGAGTCCTCGGGGATATCAAGCTTTTTGAGGGCAGCCATCCAACCAAGGGTGAAACCCTTGTTGCATGCTTGCTTCACTTGCTTTTTGTAGTCCGCCGTGACATCGGCCACCCCCTCATTGTATGCCTTTTCATCTGCGGCCTTGATCTCGGCAGCTTTTGTGGCCAAGGCATCTTGTAGTTCTTTTTGGGCCTCGGCCATCTTTGTCTCGGCCTCTTTCTTTTCAACGGTAAGGACCTTGGCAATAACCTCAGTAGCGTCAGCTTTTTCCTCGGCCTCGTCTTTGGCTTTAATGGCTGTCGCGGCCTGGTCGGATAAAGTTTTCATCTTGGCCTTAGTCTTTTTGATGGTCTTCTGCAAACCAGAGACCTCCCTTATCTTGTCGGCCAACTCCTTTCTCATTTCAAAAGATTGCATTGAGAATGAGTGGGCGTGCTGGATCGCCTGAAGGAAAATGAACAGAGCAGAAGTTATTCGAAAATTCTCTAAGTACAGAAAGAATAGAGAAAGAAAAAT
The DNA here is from genome assembly GCA_036172215.1 of Camellia granthamiana. Lineage (NCBI taxonomy): Eukaryota > Viridiplantae > Streptophyta > Magnoliopsida > Ericales > Theaceae > Camellia > Camellia granthamiana. The sequence continues at coordinate 8,225 of JAXFYN010000602.1, forward strand.
ACCAAGTGTAAGAGACTTACTTGAACAGAATGCTGGAGCATCAGAGCGAAGTTTTCATACTCGCTCATCTTGGTGTTTCGGTTAAGATCGTTTGGAAGGAGCAAAGCCGTAGAAAGGGCGATGTCGACTTTGAGATCAGTCACACTGTCGCCAGCTTTGACCAGCTTGTCATCAATGGTGATCGGAGGGGCCCAGGGGGCATCTGGTTTCATTGGCCCCAAGGTTGTGGCCGACTCAGACCTCAGCCTCTTCGACCGAGTAAATTGGGATGGTTCGGCCTCGGCGGGCCTTTTCTCGGCAACAGAAAGTGTCTTTTCATTCTCAGCCAATTTTGAAATTAGCAAGGTGTCCTCTGTATCAATCTGAGTCACCGTTGTCTTTGGCTGAACCTTCTTCAATCTTTTTGGCTTTGACTTTGGTGGAGGCTGCGACTGTGTTGGTTGGGCATCGACAGTGGATGGGATGTCGGCCAAGAGATCTTCAGCGACTTTTTTTTGCGGCCCATCTCAGCAGCAAAAACAGTTCAGCGTTGTCGACGGCGTTGAGATGGTGGGATCAGTTGTGGAGCTGAGGTAGATGGCTGCTCTGCTGGATCAGAGGTTGACCCCTGATCTAGTCGAGATGATGAAGTTATGGGAGGAGTAGTGGCGGACGGAGGAGACTGACTCTTCTTCTTCTTTGGAACGTCGGCAAGAACCGACTTATAAGTTGGGATGAAGTTAAGCAAGAGGGGGGCTCTCCGCTTGTGAACTGGCAGGTCTAACAGCTTTTTTAAGCCTTTGCTTGGAAAAAAGGACTTGCGGAAATCCTTTGCCGGCTGAGGAAGAGCTGCAAGAGAAACAAACGTTAGAACGTATAAAGAACAAAGTACTAAAGACTTTGAAGACAAGTATTAACACTGGGCTCTTACCATTACCCTCTACGAAAACTGTTCGGCTCAGAGGGTAGAGGCGGAGGTCCTCATCTGGAGCGAACTCCCAGTTCCCCGAGACAATGAAGTAATCATCCCCAGTTCCCTTGTTCGAGTCTGGGAGGTCGGCAACAATTTTGTACTATGTGGACCTCGGTTTAAGGTAGTAAATGTACCATTTCTCTAACTTGAGGCTGCACATAGTATAGCAATATTGAATATCGGCTAAAGTTACCCTAGCACTCTCTTGTTTGGCTAAGACAATTATACCATTTATAACTCGGTAAGAGTTGATGGCAAGCTGCATTGGGTTCAATTTATAGTAATGAAGGATTTCTCGGACAAGGATGTCGAGTGGGAGCCTAAGTCCACACTCTATGAAAGCTACAACGGGGAAAGGCATAGAATCGATTGTAGGCATGATGGAGTCATCCTCCCCAGCCAACCTCAGATGTACGTCGGCTGGGATGGAAAACTCCTGCCTAAAATATTTCAACTTGGTTGGGGTATCTACCCTATGTTTTCACATACCCATGACGTCGACTTAATTGGAGGAGTTGAATTTCAAAAGGAAGTGTTTTGGAAGGGTTTGAGGGACTTCGGCTAAAACCTAAAAATGTACTATGGTAAGAGTTTGTATGGATCTAAAGGGAATTCGTGTTAGTTTTCCCTAAAGTTCGTAAGTTCTATAGACAAATCCCAATCCTAAGACTAGGCAAGTGAAGATTGAAGGCAAGGATCTGGAAAAAAACACGGCAAACAGAAACAGGAATGTGATTCAGAATCAAGAACAGTGACGAAGTCATCAAAGAACACTGACAAAGTTTATGCAGGTGTGTGAGGCCAAGAACAGTGGAAAAGATCAACAGATATGTAAGCAGTATGTGAGTAATCAAAAGTGGATTGGGCCAAAAATAAAATCACAATGTAAATATGCCCAAATGCATGATTGAGTTCACATACACAGATTTGTAAAAAAAATATATACGAAGCCACAGTAACAGAGCACGAATGTAACAGAATTCAAAGAGAACCAAGAATTGGGAACCAGGATGAAAACAATAGCTTACCAGAGGAGTGAAGCCGGTATTGAGAAGACGCCGGAGTCAAGAGGCGGCTACAATCGGAAGAGAACAGTGAAAGCTTCACCAGAGGAGAGGAATAAAAGTGGTTACAAAGCTTGAAGATCTGGAACAATGGCGGATTTAGAGACAGAAGTTAAAGAGAGAAAGAGTTGGGAGCTTGAGAACGAGGATGCAAAAGTGAAGAGACGGAGAGAAAATTGATTTCAATCAAACATGGAGAATGGCGGCAAAATACCATCAATGCGTCTAGGGCGACGTGCTTGTCAGATGGCGCACCCAGACACAAGGCGACTTACAGGCGCGTTTCAGGTACAGCCCAGAAGGAGAAAAACACGTGGCAAGAACGGTTGAGTTGTTATGCGTGACAACTCATACGCGTAAAGGAGCTCTTGGAGTTCTTGATTTAATGGAGCAGTACTTCGGCTTGGAGGATGATCTCGGCTGAGAAACTTGAATGAACCTAGTTAATGGTTCTGAGACATTGGTGAAAACAGACTATAGGTCTTGGCCATATTGAGCCGACAAGTTATACTATAGGTCTTGGACATATTGAGCCGACAAGTTATGACTTCGGCAATGAATGATAAAGCGAAGATTAGCCGACGTGCTAAATGGAAGGAATGATATAGGTTCCATCACCTCAGGATGCCGAGGTAATAGAACCTAGGGGGCAGTTGTGGGGACATATTTTCTGAGTGCCAAACACGTGGCCAAGGTGACGCCGAAGTGTCAGCCGAGGTGCCACGTGTCCTAGTCGTGACGCCGAGGTGATCTCGGATAGGGCAAGGTTATCTGCGAGAATATCGGAATCCGGGATAAGTGGATAAGGGACAAGAGTCCTAAAATGAGAGAAGACTTCAGTTTGGGTAAAGATAAGACTCTTAGAGAGTTTATCCCAATCCTACTGAGAGTCCAAGATTAGCAATAATCCTAAGTCTAATGGAGCTAAGCTTCTATTGAGATTAGGTTTGTGTTGGCTATAAAAGAGGGACACCCTCGTGGGTTTAAGGTACGTAATTTATATTTTGAATAGTGAGTTAAGGCTAAGTACTAATTTGACAGTGTGATCGGAAATTGACACACAGAATAACAATAAAATTATTTAAATTGTTAATTGAAATATATTTATGATATCATTAAAAATTATTAATTTATTTGATAATTTTTAATAAAATAAATTATTTATTATACGATTAGAAATTAAAGAAACGGGATGCAATTTATAAAACTATAGGGTGCAATCCTTATTTTAAATAAATATCACGAGGTCTCTTTGTATTTTATAAAAATTAAAAAAAAAATACAATAACCATCTTTGTTTTATAGCTTTTTTGGTTAAAAGTTGCTAAAAAGTAAAAGTTTGCATATTCATTGAAAAATGACAAATAAAGACAAAACAAAACAACTGGAAAATATATAAATAAACTAATTCTAAACCCATCCTTACGCAAACAAATTGATATTTGACTCAAGCAGTTGGCATCAAAACTGTAATTCTGAGTTAAACATTGAATAACTTTACGAGTTAAACGTTGAAGTTGCAATAAATCTATTCATATAAAAAGAGTTTCATAAGATTAAAATAAATTTTAATTTAATAATGGTCTCCAATGCGGAAAATTTTAAGGGTGTATTTGTTTATACAGATTAGAGTATTAGATTAGGACATGTGAGACTCGTGTTGTAAAATTTTGTCTCTCAGTCATCTTTATCAAATTTTTGTTTTATATATATAGATATATATTTTTAATTGTTGGGGTTCAAATTATGCATATTTGGACAACAATTGACTAACTTTTAAATTTAATTATAATATTTATAATTAATCTGCTATTTATTTGTCAAGGAATCCTTTTAGTCAGGCATTCGTTTAATCAAATTGCAAATTGCAAATCTGAATCGTATTATCAATCTCCCACGTGGGTGATTTTTGAATCTCATCTAATTCAACTTCAAATTATCTTGGATAAATTATACTATAGTCCTTCTAATTTTGAGTAAAATTTTATTTTAATTATCATAATTTTAAATTTATTAATTTAAATCTTACACTTTTAATTTTGCTTAAATGTGTTCCCTTTTTCAATTGTCATTAACATTTTAAACAAAAAATAATATTTGTGCAACAAAAGGAATCGATGTAGAAATCAAAATAAACTATAAAGACCTCCACCGATGTAAATTAATTATTTTCATTTCTTATGGCACATGAGTTGCTTATGACATTTTTCTATGAAAAATGACATGCATAAAATTAAAGGGATTAATGGATTAATGTAAAATTTGAATGCAACGGTGGGAACTACCAGTATAAATTATTTATTTATTTTTTATTGTATGAGAATTATAAAAATTTTCACATGAGTTGGACATGGCTTTTTTCTCATCAAGAACACTAATGATAATTGACATATGTAACACTAGGGATGGTTAAACGCCTCGATGTATCGGGTCCCCGACTCCATTTGACTCTAATGTGATGGGTTTGAGGGGTCGTTGAATAGGGTAGGATCGGATTTGGAAAAACTTTTGAAAAACCCGATTGGGTTCGGGTTGGGGGCGGGAAAAAGTATTTTTTTACCCGAATCCTACGCTACCTGCAAATATAATAATAAATAAATAATATATTATATGTATAATATATTATTGAATTTTTATAGAATATATAATATCTATTGAGTTTTTATTATGTTATATAATATAATTTTAATACATGTACAATATATAGTATATATTTTAAATTATAAATAGCATTTTTTAATTTTAATTATTAAATTTTAATATTATTGTTAAATTTTGTATTGTGTTGCGGATCAGGTAGAGTCAGGGATGGGGGTTATATTTGCGGGTTTGGGTGTGGGTGTAGGGGAGAATCCATGAGGGTTGGGTTAGGGGCGAGGGCAAGCGGTGAAAATATGGAGATGGGGGTGGGGTAGAACCCCCTCGATACACTCTACTTGTTGGCATCCCTATATATCACATTAAAATATAATTAGAAATGTAGAGTTTAATTTATAAAATTAAAAGAACATGAATCAAAGTGAAAATTCGATCAAATAAAAATAACTATTAGTGTAATTTATCCACTTATCTATTTTCCATTATCTTAGGTATCTCTAATTCTTTATTCAAACTTATATCAAATTTAAATAAATAAATCTACAGACCTCTAAACAATCACTCTTAAATTGATCCACATTGACGTGGCTGAGGATTGCACTTGGTTGATTGTTAAAAAATTCAATAACTAGCATTTAATGGTCTATGATATTGAAAGTCAATTTATTAAAAAATATTTTAAAAGTTTAAAAATATTTTTCCATTTAAATTTAGATAAAAACCACTCAAAACCTACTCTAATCCTTATCCAAATTTACATTCAAATCAAGGAAGATTCAAACATTTACTCAAAATTTCAAAATCAATTAAATTTTATGCCTAAATTTAATTTTGTAATTTATCTAAAAATATATTATTGCATTGGGTTTATATTTATATTAGAGATGTGAGTTATATATAATAAAATATTTTTATACTACATAATTGTCAATATGTTATTTTTTGTCTAATTTTTAACAAAAATTAACTTTAGGAATTAACTAAAAAATACTCGAAATATGTAGAACTAAAGTGAGAAAAAATAAATTTTAAAAATCAAAGTGGAAATATAAGGAGTATTTTTTTGGGGGGATGTGTATTGGAATATCAGTAAGGTACTATATGCCGAAGTATAGACAAATTAATGAGGGAATGGCTGGTTGGGTTAATATTGCAATGCCTCTAAAAGTCAATAATAAGTAATTTAAAAAAAATTGAAAATTGAAAATTGGTATCTTTCTAGAAAACTTTAGCTTTGTAAAAAAACTATAAAAAAATTAATATCTAAGCTTTAAAAAAAATAAAGTTCATCAAGAAATAAGAAATATCTACAAACCCAAATATTCTTTAGTATAAAAATAAAAACTTTAAAGACTCAAAAAACTAAAAAATGAAAATGATAGTATAATTTTATTGTTAATTTTAATTCAACAATTCAACAATGATAGAATCTACCAAAATTTAATTGAAAATGATAGAATCTACAAAAAATTTAATTCAACAATTCCATCCTAACCAAACAGGGCAAAGAAAAGATAAATACAAAAACTAGACCTGTCTCCCCCGCTCCGAAAAAAAAAAAGAAAAAAAAAAAAAATTCTTTTTGACTCGTGAGTCGGTCCGGAGACTGCACAAACAGAAGAGAGAGAGAGAGAGAGAGGAGAGAGAGAAACCAAACAAGGCCATGTCTGCTAGCCAAAGCTCTAGAGAGAGAAAGAGAAAGAGAGAGAGAGAATGAAATGAATGAATCATATAGTAGAAAATCTAGAGGGGGAGAGAGAGATAGATTGAAGGAGGTCTAGCCTGATCTTCCCTTTTTCAATTAGTTTTTACAAAACACTTTTAACAATCAATCTCTGTTTACAAAACCCATGTCTTCTTCTTCAGATTCAACAAACCCACCACCAGGAATGGAGAAACCAGCCACCGTAACGCCACCACCAGCACCACCACCATCAAAACCCATCTGGGTCCTTCCCTACAAGACCCAAAGTCTCCAAAATCTTTACACAATCGGGAAAAAGCTAGGGCAAGGACAGTTCGGAACCACCCATCTCTGCACAGAGAAGTCTACTGGGATTAACTACGCTTGCAAATCGATTCCAAAGAAGAAGCTCATCTGTAAGGAGGACTATGACGATGTTTGGAGAGAGATTCAGATAATGCACCATCTCTCTGAACACGCGAATGTGGTTCGAATCAAGGGTACTTATGAGGATCGACTCTATGTGCATATAGTCATGGAATTGTGTGCTGGTGGAGAGTTGTTTGATCGGATTGTACAGAAAGGGCATTACAGTGAGAGAGAAGCTGCCAAGCTCATTAAAACCATTGTTGGGGTTGTGGAGGCTTGTCATTCTTTGGGTGTTATGCATAGAGATCTTAAGCCTGAGAACTTCTTGTTCCTTAGTACTGATGAGGATGCTGCCCTCAAGGCTACTGATTTTGGCTTGTCTGTCTTCTACAAGCCGGGTAAAATTTTTTTTTTTTTCATTGAGTTTGTTTGTTTCTCTTTCTTTACCTATTTATACTACTTTTTTTTTTTTTTTTATGTGTGTGTGTTTATGTGTACATCTATGTGTGTACTTAAATTGATGTATTTTGTATGGTTGTTTTGAGTTTCCTGATTGATCTGTAATTTGGGTTTTGTAAAAAATTAAAAATTAAAAGTTAAAAGTTAAAAATTAAAATTGAGTATTCTGAAATGTTGGGTTGTTTTGGGAGTGTGCTATCTATTGGGTTTGCAGTACCTCTGGATTTTTAGAGGGATATTTAGGTTTTAAACTTATGGAGTAGTGTTGAATGCCCCAAGATTTGGAGTTTAAGCTTAAGGAGAGGCATCGAGTGCTCAGTTGTGCTAATCTAATTAACTAATCTTCTAACATCGTATCAGTGTAAATCTATATATATATTGGATGTTGGTAATGCCAGTTTTATTTCCTTTTTAATTTTGGACAAAATGAAATGGTTGTTTTTGGTTTGTGGTTGATTGCTAATTTGGTTATTTCAATTCCACATTTTCATGATTTTCAATGGGTTTCAGGTTTGGATGTATTTCTCAATTCATGTTTGTATCCTCTAGTAATGAAAGTCCTAATGTTGTCTTCCTTCTATTAAAAAATAAAAATAAAAATGATTGTGTTATTGATTAGTGTATTGGGTATTTATGTATTTCTTCCAATTTGTTTAATTAATTAATTAATTAATATATTTTGGTGGAAATGAATTGGGTTTTTGTGCTTGATTTGTAATTGTACATTTCCCGTGAATGCTATTATCTGATATTAGATTTTCAAATTAAAATTTCTAAAAATAGCCATAAAGTCAACAAAAAGGGAAGGAGAAATGACATCTACAAGTAAAGTTTTCTCCCATTGTTGCATTATGTTTCACCTCTCTTTCCATGGTAAACAATAAAACTAAATGATTTCTTGTGCATTTTGCCTCCTTTTCCCTTACCAAATCCATGGACCAAAAAGTGCCTAAATGAATTTTTTTTTTTTATGTGCTTTTGTGAATGATATATAACTTTTCCTTCTTGATTCTGTTTCCATTTAGCCAAAGTAATTTATTGTATCTTTTGGGTTTTTGAATACTATTAGTCCAATTTCTTGCACTCATTTTGATGTATGGAAAAATCATTGATCTTTAACTTGAAAATTTTTGAGAGTGCAAATGTCTTTTGAGTTTTTTCATTTATATGTTCTTAATTTTGTATTCTGACATGATATTTTTTTTTCAGGACTAGTTTGCATGATTTCCTTTCTTCTTCTTCTATTATTTTTTATTTTTGGTATTGTTTGTGTGCATGGTAAAATGTCACCCATATAAAGGGTACCTTATTTTTGTATACTGCATTTGCACTCTTATACTATTCCTTCTATCCCATTTTATGTGTCCAATATTCATTTTTGTGAATTCTCAATTTATGTGCCCTAGTTTGGAAAGTTAAAAATTTTAACCATCACTTTCCCATATTACTCTTCATTAAACTTATATTTAAATGCAATTTTCATTCCCAACAAAATAATTTAAACAAGGCGAAGGACATTTTTATAAATTTATCAGTCAAAAGTTACTTCTTTGAGGTTTGTGTGTAATCAACGAGGACAAATAAAATTAAAAAAAACAGAGGGAGTATGTGATATCAATTATGGATAAGGGGGAAAAAAAGGAGAATGAAAACCAAATGGGTCATTTATTACAGGTCTTGCTTTTATACTCTACTAGAAATGACGGCAAGCAATGCAAGCACGTATGATTATTTTATTTCAGAAAAATAAGATTATAAACTGTATGATTGAATTCAAAATATAAAAAATAAAATGAGTTTGGAAAAACCAGAAGTTAGATATTTGGGGGGGGGGGGGGGGGGGCAAATTTAGGGCATAACTGCCCATGTAAACTTACTCTAGGGGTATTTTGGAAAAATACAAAAAATGAGACATCAACACAGCCTTCACATATATAATAGTATAGATAAACCAAAGGGACTTAATGTGGGTCAAACTGTGGAGGTTTGATGGAGAGGTGGCAAAACATGCCTAAGGCACCAAAGACCATGGGAAAGTTCAGGTGTGAGAGAAAGCTACCCAGTAGGAGAGAGAGACAATGGAGAGTCTAGAGAGCATGGAGTCTCCAAGAGTGTCGAAGTTTGTACAAATTGACGTAGGAAAAGTATGACCTGCTTTTAGAAAGAAGGCAAATTTTTATTGTGCATGGTCTCTGGTTATCTTGTTATTCATCCTATCATTTGTTTCTACACTAAATGAGACAACTTTTGCTTTTCCTTGTGAGTTGTTACTTGTTGGTTTGGCCTCATTTTGACATGACCTGCTGGTTGCTTCCTTCTTTTCTAGGTGAAACTTTTTCTGATGTGGTTGGGAGTCCGTATTATGTTGCGCCAGAGGTGTTGCATAAGCATTATGGACCTGAAGCAGATGTATGGAGTGCTGGGGTTATTTTGTACATTTTACTGAGTGGGGTTCCACCTTTTTGGGCTGGTAGCTATCTTTTTTAGTTTTTTTTTTTGGACTTAATATGCATGATGGAGGACAAGTAATATATTCTAAAAATTCATTCTGTTTCAATGCATAATATTAATGCTGATTTTGTACCTCCTTTTAACTCCAGAAACTGAATTGGGGATCTTCCGGCAGATATTACAAGGAAAATTAGATTTTGAATCTGAACCATGGCCTGGAATTTCAGACAGTGCCAAGGATCTGATACGGAAAATGCTTGACAGAAATCCAAAGAGAAGGCTATCTGCCCATGAAGTTTTGTGTAAGTTTCCTTCACCACTACAAAGGAAGATGATATGTTGGAATTTTGTTGGAAAGTATGGTTTAATTGTGTAATAGCATGGTTAACCATTGTATCTCTATGAGGTGATTATAATGAAGTGACACTTTTATCTTTTTCCTTTTGTTGTTCTTAGGCCACCAATGGATTGTTGATGACAGAATTGCCCCAGATAAACCTCTTGATTCCGCAGTGCTATCACGCCTGAAGCAGTTTTCCGCAATGAACAAACTTAAGAAGATGGCTTTACGTGTAAGTTTACATTGACAGATTATGAGCTTATTATTTTTTTTTTGAAAATGATATGTCAGGAACTTATTATCTTTTGTAATACTTGTTATTGATGAATATCTCAGACTCGTGGACCCATGGTACCGAAAATTCTACTAAGATGTTCTGAAACACAAATCTTGGGAATATGCTATTTCTTAGTTCCTATTGCTATCTATATTTGATAATTCTCAGTGCATTTGGGTTTACTAGGTTGAGTTTAAGGTGTACCAATACATCTAGAATTTGGAGTTCATTTTGGAGCATGATTGTGGTAAAAGTCCTCGCATTTGAGGAACAACACTAAAGTGTGTTGAGGCTATATAATTACTTGGCTAGTAGTTAATTAGTATCATATCGCTGATTAGTTAATCTCTTCTTGTGAATCCTTCATGGATTGGCTTACTCTGGTACCAAAACTCGTGGGATTTTTTACATGTAATACTAAAGTGTATGTTTATGATCCTTAAAAATTTAGAGCATGGAGTAAAACTTGTCATTGAAGTTGTCATAGGAGGCCAGAGGAGCTGTGTGCCTTGGCCTTACAGTGCCACAAAGGCTGTGCATCTCTCCAACAAGCTGCATCCATGGACTGTGTGCGAGTTGTGTGAGTGAGACTTTGAGAGTAAGGGTTAACTTAGGTCCCCTTTTAGCCTTTACATATACATGGGTAACACTATAAAATAACTGTATATTCGGGGCGGATGCACTCTTCTCGAACCTAATCAGGTTGCTTAATTCCCACACCCCCCTTCCAAAAAAAAAAAAAAAATTTTTTTTTTTTTGACCCTACGCCAATGTTTTAAAAGGCGTGCGCCTAAGCGTGAGGCGCAATGATGCACAACCTTGCGCTTCGAACAGGTCAAGGTGAGGCACAATACGCAAGGCGCAACTTAGGCATTGATGCGAGAGCTTTTTTCCGAGGCGCGAGGCATGGCTTCATGGGCTTTACTTATTTTTCTACTCTAACTGTTAATTAAGTGCTTTTTTTTGTGGGCATACTCACAGGGATTTAAAACTCTTCAATATAAAATGACCAAACGTGGTCATAAGAGAGCAGAAAGTGATAAAAGATTGAATGTTATGGTTTATATCTTTTGTTGGATATTATATTTCTAGTTTTTAGAAGATTGAATGTTATGTTTAAAGATTATCAAAAATGGTAATGATTTTTGCAAATTATAGATATATTTGTTATGTTGAAAAGTTTCCCTATTTTAATAATTTTGCTTTTCTTTTTGTATGAGAGGGTCCGAGGATGTCACTGGAAATTCGAATGTCGCTGGAATATTCGAATTCTCTAGAAGTGATGAGAGGCTTAGATTCTTCAATGGTTACAACTAGAAATACAATAGCAAAAAGATGATGGAGATAAGAGATTAGGTGAAGAAGACAAAGTAGTTAGAGAGAGAATAGGGGCAAGGCTCTCCCATGAATCTCTCACTTTCACTCTCAAGGTAGATAATGGAGAAGGAAAATTAGTTCTCTCTCAAAAATTGTCTTTTCAAAATTCCGCTATTGAAAAGCTATGGGTGGGTGCTATTTATAGGCACCTCATAATGTAGGATGGAGCTCATGTGGAATATTCTCTCTAACTACCTTGTTCGAGGAGGTGACCTCTCCGAGGATGAGGAAAACTTCAAGAGGAGATCAATCTCTCTACGAACCCTTTTTCTTAGCCACACCGAACCAATGATCCTCAATCATCCCAAAGGGTTGGGGGTGGTCCCAGAGAACGTCCTGCTACAGAAAGGTCATGAGTAGTTCAAGAGAACGCCCTACTGCAAATATTACCGAGTCTCAGGGACCTCCTAGATCGTGTCACCTCGACCCAGGTATAGGCTAGTTTAATTGAAGAGCGAATTTATCTCCACTCACCGTTTTTGGGATTAGGTCTTTTGTTCGGACTTCGGCACGCCCATAGTTCTGGTGCGTAAATCTCGGAAAGCTCTGAGCCACAAGTGTTCTGGGACTCATTAATGGAGTGACTTCTAGATTGCGTTCGAATCCGTTTGAAGCCAAACGCTTTGGACCGCTAGGTTCGTGGATTCGAACATTTTCGAGTCCAAGCTCAAATAGGTCTTTAGGCTCATGTTCCGAGCCATTTTGAGACTAAGCAAATACCTCACAGAATGGATCTCCTCCGAGGGTTTTTTCTTTTCTGAAAGCAATGATCAACCTTCTCAGACGCTCATATTATCTGAGCCTCCTCGGTTGGTTTGTTGGACTTTTATAGAGATAAGCCCGATGGGTCTTTCTTGGACCAATTTGTTGACTTTCTTGTGGGTCTATTCAGTAGAATTCATTCCCATTTGGCGGTAATTTCTCTAGATCTATTAATTTTTGGGCTTTCCGATTGGACTCAATTAATTTAATGGGTTCAAGTTTAATCTCTCTTACATTTTGCTCCTTGCATATATGGGAAATTTTGAATTTTTCGGACATGCATATTTTCACTTCTTCGGCCATGTTTTGTTTCATTTCCTCTGGCATGTCTTGTCTCATTCCCTCGGACATATTTTGTCTTTATGTGGCTTATGGATAAGATTGACAACTCATCATGATTTATGGATAAGGTTGACAGCTAATAAAGATAAGAAAGAATTTTTTTTGTCCTTTTGCCATGCTTGGAAAACACAATTTTTGTGCCCTGTAATTTGTTTTCTCAAGAAAAAGTTAAAACTTGAATTCTTTAATGTTCCACCAAGAATGCTGAAAAAAAATTCTCTCTCTCTCTCTCTTAGAAATGAACAAAAAAAGAAAACAAAACTTGACCCCCCCCCCCCCCCTTCCTTTTTTTTGGAAGTAAAATATCTAGTACCCAATTTTGTTTCTTTCTCTGGAAAAAATGGTGACCCACTTTTTTCCTCCTTTTAGAAATTGAATACTTGAATCTTTCCTACTTGAAGTCAAAACAAAGAAACAAACAAACCCTTATTTTTTTTTATATATCTTTTAAAGTCCAACATTAAAGACCCATTTCTCATTTCTCTCTCTTCTGTAAATCAAGAATACAGAGACCACTGACTTCGAATTCTTCTTTTATATAAACATCGAACCAAGGCTTTGTTTATTTCCCGCAACCATCGAAGACCACCACTGCTTGCACGTCGCTCGTCGCCACAGCTCCGGACACATCGACATCGCGACCTCCGCCACTTGTTGGCGTCGAGGCTCCCCTTGCTTCGGTCCTGCTTCTGGCCTCTCTTTCTTAAAATCAGCGAATACCAACACCGAATCCCAAATTTGCATTTTCGGTACTACTCCGCAGTGGGATTGCTGTTGATCGCGGTAACTTGAGCCGTTGATCTGCTCAGTCCCTAACACAGGCGGCTTTTGTGTGCATTGTTCATGCCGTGGCTCAATTTCTTTGCTGTTTTTCTTGGTCGGCATCGGTCTAAGCTTGCTAACTTCGGGTTGTGTTGGTTTACACCCCTTCTCAAGCTAACTTCATATATTTTGCTTCTCCAAATCTGTGAGTAACTATTTGTTGAAGCCCATTTTTGAATTCCTTATTTGTATAAACTCTGATTTGTGTGGTATAAACTCTGATTTGTGTGATATAAACTTCTGGATAATGTAACCCATAAATTTCTGCTGTTGCACATCTTCATAAAGAGAACTTGATTTTTCCTTTGTGAATATTGAAACAATCAATGTTGAATCGTTGATAATTTTGTTGAAGAAATCTAGCTTTCATTGCCCTGGAATTTATACTATTGAGCCTTGAAATTCTGTTTGATAAAATAGATTTGTAATCTGTTTTCTTGGCCTTGCAATAATTTGAAAATTTGTTGAATCTTGGTGGGCTTGTTGAAAGCCATAGGGTTGTTGCAATTTGTGGTTGAACACCATTGTTGAAAATTTGAAGAGAATAAAACAAATGTGTAGTTGTTGATATCCGAAGGAGTGGGTTTGTTGATGAAAGCAAAATGTTGAATATGGAATTTTGTTATCGAATGATTGATTGTTGTCACTCCGAGAATAGTAGACATCATGCCTGAATTCTTGATATAGAAATCCTCGTAGAATTTGTTAAAATGATGATATACCTTGCTGAAGAATAAAAAATGATATATTGTTGTTTGTTGAACTTGTGGATAATCGAAGAAATAAATAGTTAACGCCGAAATTTTGTTTGAACATTGTTGCTTTGCGTTGGCTTTAGAGGAACCGACCCGAAGAGACAACACTAATTGCTGCATTTTTATGAACTTGCTTGGAGGAATAGAATTGTTCTTAAGTAGATCATTATTATTTGTTGATGTTGCCCCATTCCGATAATGCTTGAATTATGATCTAAAATTGATATTGCTAGTCTTGTTTGTTTGTCAATTTTGCTATTTGAGGTGAATGAATTCTTGTAAGAAATCCACGACCATAGGGCCCTCAGAACCCGCATTAATGAAAGCAAGGGTTGTCCCTCGGAAGTTCAAACGGAAGCAAGGCTATCCCTCGGAAGTTTGAATAGTGGCATACACCTACTTCGGCAAGAAAGATCCCTTCTGGCAGGCAACTGAGACTACCAAGCTCACACTAATGGAAGTAAAGATTGTCCCTCGGAAGTCTAAGCGGAAGCAAGGCTGTCCCTAGGAAATCCGAGTGGAAGCACATACCCTACTTTGGCAAGAAAGATCCTTGAAACTCGCACTAATAGAAGCAAGGGTTGTTCCTCGGAAGTTCGAATGGAAGCAAGGACTGTCCCTCAGAAGTCCGAGTAGGAGCACACTCTACTTCAGCAACTAATGGAAGCAAAGGCTATTCCTCGGAAGTTTGAGTGGGAGTACACTCTACTTCAACAAGAAAGATCCTCGAAACCCGAACTAATGGAAGGAAGGGCCGTCTCTCGGAAGTCCTACACTCTACTTCTTTGGCAAGAAAGATCTCTTTTGGCTGCCAACTGAGTCTATTACTCCTCTTTCTTCTTCAAGGGGTGACAAAAATTGAAAACACTTAATATAAATTGTAAATGTCATAGATAGATTTCTTCTATGGAATGTCGACCCTTACCCCCTAGAGTTGCGAGGTCATTCGGAAAGCTTTCACAAGTTGCTCAGGTTATGGCTTTTGTCCCTCTGGCATACATATCTGGAGCCATTTCGGGCTTTATCACTATGGCCTCGTCGAGAGGTTCTTTCTTCAACTCAGGGCCAGCTATG
>JAXFYN010000603.1:0-20000 GCA_036172215.1 Camellia granthamiana
TGCTGCGGGGCACGGCCTTGGCATGGCATGCTGCTGGCTTAGGCTTGCCTGCCTTGGCCTTGGCATGGCATGCTGCGGGGCACGGCCTGGGCATGGCATGCTGCTGGCTTCGGCTTGCCTGCCTTGGCCTTGGCATGGCAATGCTGCGGGGCACGGCCTTGGCATGGCATGCTGCTGGCTTCGGCTTGCCTGCCTTGGCCTTGGCATGGCATGCTGCTGGCCACGGCCTGGGCATGGCATGCTGCTGGCTTCGGCTTGCCTGCCTTGGCCTTGGCATGGCATGCTGCGGGGCACGGCCTTGGCATGGCATGCTGCTGGCTTCGGCTTGCCTGCCTTGGCCTTGGCATGGCATGCTGCGGGGGCACGGCCTTGGGCATGGCATGCTGCTGGCTTCGGCTTGCCTGCCTCGGCCTTGGCATGGCATGCTGCGGGGCACGGCCTTGGCATGGCATGCTGCTGGCTTCGGCTGGCCTGCCTTGGCCTTGGCCTTGGCATGGCATGCTGCGGGGCACGGCGTTGGCATGGCATGCTGCTGGCTTCGGCTGGCGAGCCTTGGCCTTGGCATGGCATGCTGCTGCGCATGGCCATGGCATGGCATGCTGCTGGCTTCGGCTTGCCTGCCTTGGCCTTGGCATGGCATGCTGCTGGAAATGGCCTGGGCATGGCATGCTGCTGGCTTCGGCTTGCCTGCCTTGGCCTTGGCATGGCATGCTGCGGGGCACGGCCTTGGCATGGCATGCTGCTGGCTTCGGCTTGCCTGCCTTGGCCTTGGCATGGCATGCTGCGGGGCACGGCCTGGGCATGGCATTCTGCTGGCTTCGGCTTGCCTGCCTTGGCCTTGGCATGGCATGCTGCGGGGCACGGCCTTGGCATGGCATGCTGCTGGCTTCGGCTTGCCTGCCTTGGCCTTGGCATGGCATGCTGCGGGGCACGGCCTTGGCATGGCATGCTGCTGGCTTAGGCTTGCCTGCCTTGGCCTTGGCATGGCATGCTGCGGGGCACGGCCCTGGGCATTGGCATGCTGCTGGCTTCGGTCTTGCCTGCCTTGGCCTTGGCATGGCATGCTGCGGGGCACGGCCTTGGCATGGCATGCTGCTGGCTTCGGCTTGCCTGCCTTGGCCTTGGCATGGCATGCTGCTGGCCACGGCCTGGGCATGGCATGCTGCTGGCTTCGGCTTGCCTGCCTTGGCCTTGGCATGGCATGCTGCGGGGCACGGCCTTGGCATGGCATGCTGCTGGCTTCGGCTTGCCTGCCTTGGCCTTGGCATGGCATGCTGCGGGGCACGGCCTTGGCATGGCATGCTGCTGGCTTCGGCTTGCCTGCCTTGGCCTTGGCATGGCATGCTGCGGGGCACGGCCTTGGCATGGCATGCTGCTGGCTTCGGCTGGCCTACCTTGGCCTTGGCATGGCATGCTGTGGGGCACGGCGTTGGCATGGCATGCTGCTGGCTTCGGCTGGCCTGCCTTGGCCTTGGCATGGCATGCTGCGGGGCACGCGTTGGCATGGCATGCTGCTGGCTTCGGCTGGCGTGCCTTGGCCTTGGCATGGCATGCTGCTGCGCATGGCCTTGGCATGGCATGCTGCTGGCTTCGGCTTGCCTGCCTTGGCCTTGGCATGGCATGCTGCTGGAAATGGCCTGGGCATGGCATGCTGCTGGCTTCGGCTTGCCTGCCTTGGCCTTGCCATGGCATGCTGCGGAGCACGGCCTTGGCATGGCATGCTGCTGGCTTCGGCTTGCCTGCCTTGGCCTTGGCATGGCATGGCATGCTGCGTGGCACGGCCTGGGCATGGCATGCTGCTGGCTTCGGCTTGCCTGCCTTGGCCTTGGCATGGCATGCTGCGGGGCACGGCCTTGGCATGGCATGCTGCTGGCTTCGGCTTGCCTGCCTTGGCCTTGGCATGGCATGCTGCGGGGCTCGGCCTTGGCATGGCATGCTGCTCGGCTTCGGCTTGCCTGCCTTGGCCTTGGCATGGCATGCTGCGGGGCACGGCCTTGGCATGGCATGCTGCTGGCTTCGCCTTGCCTGCCTTGGCCTTGGCATGGCATGCTGCGGGGCCACGGCCTGGGCATGGCATGCTGCTGGCTTCGCCTTGCCTGCCTTGGCCTTGGCATGGCATGCTGCGGGGCACGGCCTGGGCATGGCATGCTGCTGGCTTCGGCTTGCCTGCCTTGGCCTTGGCATGGCATGCTGTTGGCCACGGCCTGGGCATGGCATGCTGCTGGCTTCGGCTTGCCTGGCTTGGCCTTGGCGTGGCATGCTGCGGGGCACGGCCTTGGCATGGCATGCTTGCTGGCTTCGGCTTGCCTGCCTTGGCCTTGGCTTGGCATGCTGCGGGGCACGGCCTTGGCATGGCATGCTGCTGGCTTCGGCTTGCCTGCCTTGGCCTTGGCATGGCATGCTGCGGGGCACGGCCTTGGCATGGCATGCTGCTGGCTTCGGCTTGACTGCCTTGGCCTTGGCATGGCATGCTGCGGGGCACGGCCTTGGCATGGCATGCTGCTGGCTTCGGCTTGCCTGCCTTGGCCTTGGCATGGCATGCTGCGGGGCACGGCCTTGGCATGGCATGCTGCTGGCTTCGGCTTGCCTGCCTTGGCCTTGGCATGGCATGCTGCTGGCCACGGCCTGGGCATGGCATGCTGCTGGCTTCGGCTTGCCTGCCTTGGCCTTGGCATGGCATGCTGCGGGGCACGGCCTTGGCATGGCATGCTGCTGGCTTCGGCTTGCCTGCCTTGGCCTTGGCATGGCATGCTGCGGGGCTCGGGCCTTGGCATGGCATGCTGCGGGGCTCGGCCTTGGCATGGCATGCTGCTGGCTTCGGCTTGCCTGCCTTGGCCTTGGCATGGCATGCTGCGGGGCACGGCCTTGGCATGGCATGCTGCTGGCTTCGGCTTGCCTGCCTTGGCCTTGGCATGGCATGCTGCGGGGCACGGCCTTGGCATGGCATGCTGCTGGCTTCGGCTTGCCTGCCTTGGCCTTGGCATGGCATGCTGCGGGGCACGGCCTTGGCATGTCATGCTGCTTGGCTTCGGCTTGCCTGCCTTGGCCTTGGCATGGCATGCTGCTGGCCACGGCCTGGGCATTGGCATGCTGCTGGCTTCGGCTGGCCTGCCTTGGCCTTGGCATGGCATGCTGCGGGGCACGGCGTTGGCATGGCATGCTGCTGGCTTCGGCTGGCCTGCCTTGGCCTTGGCATGGCATGCTGCGGGGCACGGCGTTGGCATGGCATGCTGCTGGCTTCGGCTGGCGTGCCTTGGCCTTGGCATGGCATGCTGCTGCGCATGGCCTTGGCATGGCATGCTGCTGGCTTCGGCTTGCCTGCCTTGGCCTTGGCATGGCATGCTGCTGGAAATGGCCTGGGCATGGCATGCTGCTGGCTTCGGCTTGCCTGCCTTGGCCTTGGCATGGCATGCTGCGGAGCACGGCCTTGGCATGGCATGCTGCTGGCTTCGGCTTGCCTGCCTTGGCCTTGGCACGGCATGGCATGCTGCGTGGCACGGCCTGGGCATGGCATGCTGCTGGCTTCGGCTTGCCTGCCTTGGCCTTGGCATGGCATGCTGCGGGGCACGGCCTTGGCATGGCATGCTGCTGGCTTCGGCTTGCCTGCCTTGGCCTTGGCATGGCATGCTGCGGGGCTCGGCCTTGGCATGGCATGCTGCTGCTTCGGCTTGCCTGCCTTGGCCTTGGCATGGCATGCTGCGGGGCACGGCCTTGGCATGGCATGCTGCTGGCTTCGGCTTGCCTGCCTTGGCCTTGGCATGGCATGCTGCGGGGCACGGCCTGGGCATGGCATGCTGCTGGCTTCGGCTTGCCTGCCTTGGCCTTGGCATGGCATGCTGCGGGGCACGGCCTGGGCATGGCATGCTGCTGGCTTCGGCTTGCCTGCCTTGGCCTTGGCATGGCATGCTGTTGGCCACGGCCTGGGCATGGCATGCTGCTGGCTTCGGCTTGCCTGGCTTGGCCTTGGCGTGGCATGCTGCGGGGCACGGCCTTGGCATGGCATGCTGCTGGCTTCGGCTTGCCTGCCTTGGCCTTGGCTTGGCATGCTGCGGGGCACGGCCTTGGCATGGCATGCTGCTGGCTTCGGCTTGCCTGCCTTGGCCTTGGCATGGCATGCTGCGGGGCACGGCCTTGGCATGGCATGCTGCTGGCTTCGGCTTGACTGCCTTGGCCTTGGCATGGCATGCTGCGGGGCACGGCCTTGGCATGGCATGCTGCTGGCTTCGGCTTGCCTGCCTTGGCCTTGGCATGGCATGCTGCGGGGCACGGCCTTGGCATGGCATGCTGCTGGCTTCGGCTTGCCTGCCTTGGCCTTGGCATGGCAATGCTGCTGGGCCACGGCCTGGGCATGGCATGCTGCTGGCTTCGGCTTGCCTGCCTTGGCCTTGGCATGGCATGCTGCGGGGCACGGCCTTGGCATGGCATGCTGCTGGCTTCGGCTTGCCTGCCTTGGCCTTGGCATGGCATGCTGCGGGGCTCGGCCTTGGCATGGCATGCTGCTGGCTTCGGCTTGCCTGCCTTGGCCTTGGCATGGCATGCTGCGGGGCACGGCCTTGGCATGGCATGCTGCTGGCTTCGGCTTGCCTGCCTTGGCCTTGGCATGGCATGCTGCGGGGCACGGCCTTGGCATGGCATGCTGCTGGCTTCGGCTTGCCTGCCTTGGCCTTGGCATGGCATGCTGCGGGGCACGGCCTTGGCATGGCATGCTGCTGGCTTCGGCTTGCCTGCCTTGACCTTGGCATGGCATGCTGATGGCCACGGCCTGGGCATGGCATGCTGCTGGCTTCGGCTTGCCTGCGTTGGCCTTGGCATGGCATGCTGCGGGGGCACGGCCCTGGCATGGCATGCTGCTGGCTTCGGCTTGCCTGCCTTGGCCTTGGCATGGCATGCTGCGGGGCACGGCCTGGGATGGCATGCTGCTGGCTTCGGCTTGCCTGCCTTGGCCTTGGCATGGCATGCTGCGGGGCACGGCCTTGGCATGGCATGCTGCTGGCTTCGGCTTGCCTGCCTTGGCCTTGGCATGGCATGCTGCGGGGCACGGCCTTGGCATGGCATGCTGCTGGCTTCGGCTTGCCTGCCTTGGCCTTGGCATGGCATGCTGCGGGGCACGGCCTTGGCATGGCATGCTGCTGGCTTCGGCTTGCCTGCCTTGGCCTTGGCATGGCATGTTGCGGGGCACGGCCTTGGCATGGCATGCTGCTGGCTTCGGCTTGCCTGCCTTGGCCTTGGCATGGCATGCTGCGGGGCACGGCCTTGGCATGGCATGCTGCTGGCTTCGGCTTGCCTGCCTTGGCGTTGGCATGGCAGGCTGCCGGGCACGGCCTTGGCATGGCATGCTGCTGGCTTCGGCTTGCCTGCCTTGGCCTTGGCATGGCATGCTGCGGGGCACGGCCTTGGCATGGCATGCTGCTGGCTTCGGCTTGCCTGCCTTGGCCTTGGCATGGCATGCTGCGGGGCACGGCCTTGGCATGGCATGCTGCTGGCTTCGGCTTGCCTGCCTTGGCCTTGGCATGGCATGCTGCTGGCCACGGCCTGGGCATGGCATGCTGCTGGCTTCGGCTTGCCTGCCTTGGCCTTGGCATGGCATGCTGCGGGGCACGGCCTTGGCATGGCATGCTGCTGGCTTCGGCTTGCCTGCCTTGGCCTTGGCATGGCATGCTGCGGGGCTCGGCCTTGGCATGGCATGCTGCGGGGCTCGGCCTTGGCATGGCATGCTGCTGGCTTCGGCTTGCCTGCCTTGGCCTTGGCATGGCATGCTGCGGGGCACGGCCTTGGCATGGCATGCTGCTGGCTTCGGCTTGCCTGCCTTGGCCTTGGCATGGCATGCTGCGGGGCACGGCCTTGGCATGGCATGCTGCTGGCTTCGGCTTGCCTGCCTTGGCCTTGGCATGGCATGCTGCGGGGCACGGCCTTGGCATGTCATGCTGCTGGCTTCGGCTTGCCTGCCTTGGCCTTGGCATGGCATGCTGCTGGCCACGGCCTGGGCATGGCATGCTGCTGGCTTCGGCTGGCCTGCCTTGGCCTTGGCATGGCATGCTGCGGGGCACGGCGTTGGCATGGCATGCTGCTGGCTTCGGCTGGCCTGCCTTGGCCTTGGCATGGCATGCTGCGGGGCACGGCGTTGGCATGGCATGCTGCTGGCTTCGGCTGGCGTGCCTTGGCCTTGGCATGGCATGCTGCTGCGCATGGCCTTGGCATGGCATGCTGCTGGCTTCGGCTTGCCTGCCTTGGCCTTGGCATGGCATGCTGCTGGAAATGGCCTGGGCATGGCATGCTGCTGGCTTCGGCTTGCCTGCCTTGGCCTTGGCATGGCATGCTGCGGAGCACGGCCTTGGCATGGCATGCTGCTGGCTTCGGCTTGCCTGCCTTGGCCTTGGCACGGCATGGCATGCTGCGTGGCACGGCCTGGGCATGGCATGCTGCTGGCTTCGGCTTGCCTGCCTTGGCCTTGGCATGGCATGCTGCGGGGCACGGCCTTGGCATGGCATGCTGCTGGCTTCGGCTTGCCTGCCTTGGCCTTGGCATGGCATGCTGCGGGGCTCGGCCTTGGCATGGCATGCTGCTGGCTTCGGCTTGCCTGCCTTGGCCTTGGCA
The DNA here is from genome assembly GCA_036172215.1 of Camellia granthamiana. Lineage (NCBI taxonomy): Eukaryota > Viridiplantae > Streptophyta > Magnoliopsida > Ericales > Theaceae > Camellia > Camellia granthamiana. Next base: position 6,595 of record JAXFYN010000603.1, read on the forward strand.
TGGCATGCTGCGGGGCACGGCCTTGGCATGGCATGCTGCTGGCTTCGGCTTGCCTGCCTTGGCCTTGGCATGGCATGCTGCGGGGCACGGCCTGGGCATGGCATGCTGCTGGCTTCGGCTTGCCTGCCTTGGCCTTGGCATGGCATGCTGCGGGGCACGGCCTGGGCATGGCATGCTGCTGGCTTCGGCTTGCCTGCCTTGGCCTTGGCATGGCATGCTGTTGGCCACGGCCTGGGCATGGCATGCTGCTGGCTTCGGCTTGCCTGGCTTGGCCTTGGCGTGGCATGCTGCGGGGCACGGCCTTGGCATGGCATGCTGCTGGCTTCGGCTTGCCTGCCTTGGCCTTGGCTTGGCATGCTGCGGGGCACGGCCTTGGCATGGCATGCTGCTGGCTTCGGCTTGCCTGCCTTGGCCTTGGCATGGCATGCTGCGGGGCACGGCCTTGGCATGGCATGCTGCTGGCTTCGGCTTGACTGCCTTGGCCTTGGCATGGCATGCTGCGGGGCACGGCCTTGGCATGGCATGCTGCTGGCTTCGGCTTGCCTGCCTTGGCCTTGGCATGGCATGCTGCGGGGCACGGCCTTGGCATGGCATGCTGCTGGCTTCGGCTTGCCTGCCTTGGCCTTGGCATGGCATGCTGCTGGCCACGGCCTGGGCATGGCATGCTGCTGGCTTCGGCTTGCCTGCCTTGGCCTTGGCATGGCATGCTGCGGGGCACGGCCTTGGCATGGCATGCTGCTGGCTTCGGCTTGCCTGCCTTGGCCTTGGCATGGCATGCTGCGGGGCTCGGCCTTGGCATGGCATGCTGCTGGCTTCGGCTTGCCTGCCTTGGCCTTGGCATGGCATGCTGCGGGGCACGGCCTTGGCATGGCATGCTGCTGGCTTCGGCTTGCCTGCCTTGGCCTTGGCATGGCATGCTGCGGGGCACGGCCTTGGCATGGCATGCTGCTGGCTTCGGCTTGCCTGCCTTGGCCTTGGCATGGCATGCTGCGGGGCACGGCCTTGGCATGGCATGCTGCTGGCTTCGGCTTGCCTGCCTTGACCTTGGCATGGCATGCTGCTGGCCACGGCCTGGGCATGGCATGCTGCTGGCTTCGGCTTGCCTGCGTTGGCCTTGGCATGGCATGCTGCGGGGGCACGGCCCTGGCATGGCATGCTGCTGGCTTCGGCTTGCCTGCCTTGGCCTTGGCATGGCATGCTGCGGGGCACGGCCTGGGATGGCATGCTGCTGGCTTCGGCTTGCCTGCCTTGGCCTTGGCATGGCATGCTGCGGGGCACGGCCTTGGCATGGCATGCTGCTGGCTTCGGCTTGCCTGCCTTGGCCTTGGCATGGCATGCTGCGGGGCACGGCCTTGGCATGGCATGCTGCTGGCTTCGGCTTGCCTGCCTTGGCCTTGGCATGGCATGCTGCGGGGCACGGCCTTGGCATGGCATGCTGCTGGCTTCGGCTTGCCTGCCTTGGCCTTGGCATGGCATGTTGCGGGGCACGGCCTTGGCATGGCATGCTGCTGGCTTCGGCTTGCCTGCCTTGGCCTTGGCATGGCATGCTGCGGGGCACGGCCTTGGCATGGCATGCTGCTGGCTTCGGCTTGCCTGCCTTGGCGTTGGCATGGCAGGCTGCCGGGCACGGCCTTGGCATGGCATGCTGCTGGCTTCGGCTTGCCTGCCTTGGCCTTGGCATGGCATGCTGCGGGGCACGGCCTTGGCATGCCATGCTGCTGGCTTCGGCTTGCCTGCCTTGGCCTTGGCATGGCACGTTTCTGGCTTCGGCTTGCCTGCCTTGGCCTTGGCATGGCATGCTGCGGGGCACGGCCTTGGCAAGGCATGCTGCTGGCTTCGGCTTGCCTGCCTTGGCCTTGGCATGGCATGCTGCTGGCCATGGCCTAGGCATGGCATGCTGCTGGCTTCGGCTTGCCTGCCTTGGCCTTGGCATGGCATGCTGCTGCCCATGGCCTGGGAATGGCATGCTGCTGGCTTCGGCCTGCCTGCCTTGGCCTTGGCATGGCATGCTGTGGGGCACGGCCTTGGCATGGCATGCTGCTGGCTTCGGCTTGCCTGCCTTGGCCTTGGCATGGCATGCTGCTGGCCACGGCCTGGGCATGGCATGCTGCTGGCTTCGGCTTGCCTGCCTTGGCCTTGGAATGGCATGCTGCGGGGCACGGCCTTGGCATGGCATGCTGCTGGCTTCGGCTTGCCTGCCTTGGCCTTGGCATGGCATGCTGCGGGGCACGGCCTTGGCATGACATGCTGCTGGCTTCGGCTTGCCTGCCTTGGCCTTGGCATGGCATGCTGCGGGGCACGGCCTTGGCATGACATGCTGCTGGCTTCGGCTTGCCTGCCTTGGCCTTGGCATGGCATGCTGCGGGGCACGGCCTTGGCATGGCATGCTGCTGGCTTCGGCTTGCCTGCCTTGGCCTTGGCATGGCATGCTGCGGGGCACGGCCTTGGCATGGCATGCTGCTGGCTTCGGCTTGCCTGCCTTGGCCTTGGCATGGCATGCTGCGGGGCACGGCCTGGGCATGGCATGCTGCTGGCTTCGGCTTGCCTGCCTTGGCCTTGGCATGGCATGCTGCGGGGCACGGCCTTGGCATGGCATGCTGCTGGCTTCGGCTTGCCTGCCTTGGCCTTGGCATGGCATGCTGCTGGCCAGGGCCTGGGCATGGCATGCTGCTGGCTTCGGCTTGCCTGCCCTGGCCTTGGCATGGCATGCTGCGGGGCACGGCCTTGGCATGCCATGCTGCTGGCTTCGGCTTGCCTGCCTTGGCCTTGGCATGGCATGCTGCGGGGCACGGCCTTGGCATGGCATGCTGCTGGCTTCGGCTGGCCTGCCTTGGCCTTGGCATGGCATGCTGCTGGCTTCGGCTTGCCTGCCTTGGCCTTGGCATGGCATGCTGCTGGCCAGGGCCTGGGCATGGCATGCTGCTGGCTTCGGCTTGCCTGCCTTGGCCTTGGCATGGCATGCTGCGGGGCACGGCCTGGGCATGGCATGCTGCTGGCTTCGGCTTGCCTGCCTTGGCCTTGGCATGGCATGCTGCGGGGCACGGCCTTGGCATGGCATGTTGCTGGCTTCGGCTTGCCTGCCTTGGCCTTGGCATGGCATGCTGCTGGCCAGGGCCTGGGCATGGCATGCTGCTGGCTTCGGCTTGCCTGCACTGGCCTTGGCATGGCATGCTGCGGTGCACGGCCTTGGCATGACATGCTGCTGGCTTCGGCTTGCCTGCCTTGGCCTTGGCATGGCATGCTGCGGGGCACGGCCTTGGCATGGCATGCTGCTGGCTTCGGCTGGCCTGCCTTGGCCTTGGCATGGCATGCTGCTGCGCATGGCCTTGGCATGGCATGCTGCTGGCTTCGGCTTGCCTGCCTTGGCCTTGGCATGGCATGCTGCTGGCCAGGGCCTGGGCATGGCATGCTGCTGGCTTCGGCTTGCCTGCCTTGGCCTTGGCATGGCATGCTGCGGGGCACGGCCTTGGCATGGCATGCTGCTGGCTTCGGCTTGCCTGCCTTGGCCTTGGCATGGCATGCTGCGGGGCACGGCCTGGGCATGGCATGCTGCTGGCTTCGGCTTGCCTGCCTTGGCCTTGGCATGGCATGCTGCGGGGCACGGCCTTGGCATGGCATGCTGCTGGCTTCGGCTTGCCTGCCTTGGCCTTGGCATGGCATGCTGCGGGGCACGGCCTTGGCATGGCATGCTGCTGGCTTCGGCTTGCCTGCCTTGGCCTTGGCATGGCATGCTGCGGGGCACGGCCTTGGCATGGCATGCTGCTGGCTTCGGCTTGCCTGCCTTGGCCTTGGCATGGCATTGTGCGGGGCACGGCCTTGGCATGGCATGCTGCTGGCTTCGGCTTGCCTGCCTTGGCCTTGGCATGGCATGCTGCGGGGCACGGCCTTGGCATGGCATGCTGCTGGCTTCGGCTTGCCTGCCTTGGCGTTGGCATGGCAGGCTGCCGGGCACGGCCTTGGCATGGCATGCTGCTGGCTTCGGCTTGCCTGCCTTGGCCTTGGCATGGCATGCTGCGGGGCACGGCCTTGGCATGCCATGCTGCTGGCTTCGGCTTGCCTGCCTTGGCCTTGGCATGGCACGCTGCTGGCTTCGGCTTGCCTGCCTTGGCCTTGGCATGGCATGCTGCGGGGCACGACCTGGGCATGGCATGCTACCGGCTTCGGCTTGCCTGCCTTGGCCTTGGCATGGCATGCTGCGGGGCACGGCCTTGGCAAGGCATGCTGCTGGCTTCGGCTTGCCTGCCTTGGCCTTGGCATGGCATGCTGCTGGCCATGGCCTGGGCATGGCATGCTGCTGGCTTCGGCTTGCCTGCCTTGGCCTTGGCATGGCATGCTGCTGCCCATGGCCTGGGAATGGCATGCTGCTGGCTTCGGCCTGCCTGCCTTGGCCTTGGCATGGCATGCTGTGGGGCACGGCCTTGGCATGGCATGCTGCTGGCTTCGGCTTGCCTGCCTTGGCCTTGGCATGGCATGCTGCTGGCCACGGCCTGGGCATGGCATGCTGCTGGCTTCGGCTTGCCTGCCTTGGCCTTGGAATGGCATGCTGCGGGGCACGGCCTTGGCATGGCATGCTGCTGGCTTCGGCTTGCCTGCCTTGGCCTTGGCATGGCATGCTGCGGGGCACGGCCTTGGCATGACATGCTGCTGGCTTCGGCTTGCCTGCCTTGGCCTTGGCATGGCATGCTGCGGGGCACGGCCTTGGCATGGCATGCTGCTGGCTTCGGCTTGCCTGCCTTGGCCTTGGCATGGCATGCTGCGGGGCACGGCCTTGGCATGGCATGCTGCTGGCTTCGGCTTGCCTGCCTTGGCCTTGGCATGGCATGCTGCGGGGCACGGCCTGGGCATGGCATGCTGCTGGCTTCGGCTTGCCTGCCTTGGCCTTGGCATGGCATGCTGCGGGGCACGGCCTTGGCATGGCATGCTGCTGGCTTCGGCTTGCCTGCCTTGGCCTTGGCATGGCATGCTGCTGGCCAGGGCCTGGGCATGGCATGCTGCTGGCTTCGGCTTGCCTGCCCTGGCCTTGGCATGGCATGCTGCGGGGCACGGCCTTGGCATGACATGCTGCTGGCTTCGGCTTGCCTGCCTTGGCCTTGGCATGGCATGCTGCGGGGCACGGCCTTGGCATGGCATGCTGCTGGCTTCGGTTGGCCTGCCTTGGCCTTGGCATGGCATGCTGCTGCGCATGGCCTTGGCATGGCATGCTGCTGGCTTCGGCTTGCCTGCCTTGGCCTTGGCATGGCATGCTGCTGGCCAGGGCCTGGGCATGGCATGCTGCTGGCTTCGGCTTGCCTGCCTTGGCCTTGGCATGGCATGCTGCGGGGCACGGCCTTGGCATGGCATGCTGCTGGCTTCGGCTTGCCTGCCTTGGCCTTGGCATGGCATGCTGCGGGGCACGGCCTGGGCATGGCATGCTGCTGGCTTCGGCTTGCCTGCCTTGGCCTTGGCATGGCATGCTGCGGGGCACGGCCTTGGCATGGCATGCTGCTGGCTTCGGCTTGCCTGCCTTGGCCTTGGCATGTCATGATGCGGGGCACGGCCTTGGCAGGGCATGCTGCTGGCTTCGGCTTGCCTGCCTTGGCCTTGGCATGGCATGCTGCGGGGCACGGCCTTGGCATGGCATGCTGCTGGCTTCGGCTTGCCTGCCTTGGCCTTGGCATGGCATGCTGCGGGGCACGGCCTTGGCATGGCATGCTGCTGGCTTCGGCTTGCCTGCCTTGGCCTTGGCATGGCATGCTGCGGGGCACGGCCTGGGCATGGCATGCTGCTGGCTTCGGCTTGCCTGCCTTGGCCTTGGCATGGCATGCTGCGGGGCACGGCCTTGGCATGGCATGCTGCTGGCTTCGGCTTGCCTGCCTTGGCCTTGGCATGGCATGCTGCGGGGCACGGCCTTGGCTTGGCATGCTGCTGGCTTCGGCTTGCCTGCCTTGGCCTTGGCATGGCATGCTGCGGGGCACGGCCTGGGCATGGCATGCTGCTGGCTTCGGCTTGCCTGCGTTGGCCTTGGCATGGCATGCTGCGGGGGACGGCCTGGGCATGGCATGCTGCTGGCTTCGGCTTGCCTGCCTTGGCCTTGGCATGGCATGCTGCGGGGCACGGCCTTGGCATGGCATGCTGCTGGCTTCGGCTTGCCTGCCTTGGCCTTGGCATGGCACGCTGCTGGCTTCGGCTTGCCTGCCTTGGCCTTGGCATGGCATGCTGCGGGGCACGGCCTGGGCATGGCATGCTGCTGGCTTCGGCTTGCCTGCCTTGGCCTTGGCCTGGCATGCTGCGGGGCACGGCCTTGGCAAGGCCTGCTGCTGGCTTCGGCTTGCCTGCCTTGGCCTTGGCATGGCATGCTGCTGGCCATGGCCTGGGCATGGCATGCTGCTGGCTTCGGCTTGCCTGCCTTGGCCTTGGCATGGCATGCTGCTGCCCATGGCCTGGGAATGGCATGCTGCTGGCTTCGGCCTGCCTGCCTTGGCCTTGGCATGGCATGCTGTGGGGCACGGCCCTGGCATGGCATGCTGCTGGCTTCGGCTTGCCTGCCTTGGCCTTGGCATGGCATGCTGCTGGCCACGGCCTGGGCATGGCATGCTGCTGGCCACGGCCTGGGCATGGCATGCTGCTGGCTTCGGCTTGCCTGCCTTGGCCTTGGAATGGCATGCTGCGGGGCACGGCCTTGGCATGGCATGCTGCTGGCTTCGGCTTCCCTGCCTTGGCCTTGGCATGGCATGCTGCGGGGCACGGCCTTGGCATGGCATGCTGCTGGCTTCGGCTTGCCTGCCTTGGCCTTGGCATGGCATGCTGCGGGGCACGGCCTTGGCATGGCATGCTGCTGGCTTCGGCTTGCCTGCCTTGGCCTTGGCATGGCATGCTGCGGGGCACGGCCTTGGCATGGCATGCTGCTGGCTTCGGCTTGCCTGCCTTGGCCTTGGCATGGCATGCTGCGGGGCACGGCTTGGGCATGGCATGCTGCTGGCTTCGGCTTGCCTGCCTTGGCCTTGGCATGGCATGCTGCGGGGCACGGCCTTGGCATGGCATGCTGCTGGCTTCGGCTTGCCTGCCTTGGCCTTGGCATGGCATGCTGCTGGCCAGGGCCTGGGCATGGCATGCTGCTGGCTTCGGCTTGCCTGCCCTGGCCTTGGCATGGCATGCTGCGGGGCACGGCCTTGGCATGACATGCTGCTGGCTTCGGCTTGCCTGCCTTGGCCTTGGCATGGCATGCTGCGGGGCACGGCCTTGGCATGGCATGCTGCTGGCTTCGGCTGGCCTGCCTTGGCCTTGGCATGGCATGCTGCTGCGCATGGCCTTGGCATGGCATGCTGCTGGCTTCGGCTTGCCTGCCTTGGCCTTGGCATGGCATGCTGCTGGCCAGGGCCTGGGCATGGCATGCTGCTGGCTTCGGCTTGCCTGCCTTGGCCTTGGCATGGCATGCTGCGGGGCACGGCCTTGGCATGGCATGCTGCTGGCTTCGGCTTGCCTGCCTTGGCCTTGGCATGGCATGCTGCGGGGCACGGCCTGGGCATGGCATGCTGCTGGCTTCGGCTTGCCTGCCTTGGCCTTGGCATGGCATGCTGCGGGGCACGGCCTTGGCATGGCATGCTGCTGGCTTCGGCTTGCCTGCCTTGGCCTTGGCATGGCATGTTGCGGGGCACGGCCTTGGCATGGCATGCTGCTGGCTTCGGCTTGCCTGCCTTGGCCTTGGCATGGCATGCTGCGGGGCACGGCCTTGGCATGGCATGCTGCTGGCTTCGGCTTGCCTGCCTTGGCCTTGGCATGGCATGCTGCTGGCCATGGCCTGGGCATGGCATGCTGCTGGCTTCGGCTTGCCTGCCTTGGCCTTGGCATGGCATGCTGCGGGGCACGGCCTTGGCATGGCATGCTGCTGGCTTCGGCTTGCCTGCCTTGGCCTTGGCATGGCATGCTGCGGGGCACGGCCTTGGCATGGCATGCTGCTGGCTTCGGCTTGCCTGCCTTGGCCTTGGCATGGCTTGCTGCGGGGCACGGCCTTGGCATGGCATGCTGCTGGCTTCGGCTTGCCTGCCTTGGCCTTGGCATGGTATGCTGCGGGGCACGGCCTTGGCATGACATGCTGCTGGCTTCGGCTTGCCTGCCTTGGCCTTGGCATGGCATGCTGCTGCGGGGCACGGCCTTGGCATGGCATGCTGCTGGCCATTATCATTAGACGTGCGTTGCGTGCGAAGGCGTGCGCGGCCATGCGCGCAATACGCGCACCGCGGTCAAGCAAGCACCCCCCCCCATGCGCGCAATACGCCCGGCCAAGCCAGGCCAGGCCGCCCATGCCGCGGGCATGCCATGCTGTGCTGCCCACGCCGCAGGCCGCCCATACCGCGGGGATGCCGTGCCGTGCTGCCCATGCTGTGCACATGCCAGGCCGCCCACGCCGCGCGCATGCCATGCCGTGCTGCCCATGCCGGGCCCGTGCCGTGCCAGGCTGCCCAGGCCACGCGCATGCCAAGCCGGCCACGCCGCGCGCATGCCACGCCAAGCCGCCCACGCCCGCGCGCATGCCATGCCATGCTGCCCAGGCCGCGGTCCGCGCCCAGGCCGCGGTCCATGCCCAGGCCGCGGTCCACGCCCAGGCCGCGGTCCATGCCCCCCAAGGCTGCAGCCCAGGCCGCGCCCAGCATGGGGCACACCTGTTGCTGCCATGCCTGGGCAGGCAAGCACCCCCCCCTTATAGTAGCCTGTTAAGCCCTTTTTCATCTGGCAGGAGGAAACATCAACCATGCTCGAGGAGTCATAATGGGGTTTTTTTAAAAAGTAATGGCTTTTTGCCAAAACTTTCAACATGAAAGTTGTTGGAAATAATTTAATACACCATAAAAAAAATTGAAAAAAAATTTTTGGCCAACAAAAATATTTTATTTAAATTTATTTCGATTTTAATGCTTAAAAAATAATAAAAATTACTAAAAATAGTCAAAAAATTATGGAAAAATTCCAATAATTAAAGGATGAGGCACTAGTAATTATAGAAATTATTAAATTATTTTTTTCATTTTTTTTTATTTTATTTTCATTTTTTGGGCCAAATAAGGGCCTTAAAAAATTCGAAAAACTCAAGAAAAATTGCAAAAAAATAGGGAATGACTTTGAAAATTAATTTTAGTGCATTTTTGATTGTGTGGCATGGTTTGGGTAAGAATATAAAAGAATCATGTTCAAAAAGAGCGATCAAGGCGGTGTCATGCCATGGCCTTTGCCCGCGGCCTTCGCCTTGGCCTTTGCCCGCGGCCTTCGCCTTGGCCATGGCCTTGCACATGGACTTGGCCTTGCCCGCGGCCTTGCACGCTACCATGGCCTTGGCCTTGGCATGCCATGCAGCTAGCCAAGGCCGGGGCGTGGCATGCTCGCCCAGCCCGTGGCATGTCATGCTGCTCGCCAAGGCCTTGGCATGGCATGCCGCCCCAAGGCATTGGCATGGCATGCCGGCCAAGGCATTTGCATGGCACGCTTGCGAAGGCCACGGCGTGGCATGGCACGGCATGGCATGGCATGGCATGCTTGCGAAGGCCACGACAGCGCACGCAGCTGGCTAAGCCCGTGGCACTGGCGTGCTGCTGGCCAAGGCCTTGGCATGGCATGCCGGCCGGGGCATTGGCATGGCATGCTAGCCGAGGCCGTGGCACGGCATGTCGCTGGCCAAGGCCGTGGCAAGGCAAGCCGGCCTACGCCGTGGCATGGCATGCTCGCCCAGCCCGTGGCATGCCATGCTGCTGGCCAAGGCCTTGGCATGGCATGCCGGCGCAAGGCATTGGCCTTGGCACGGCACGCGTGGCAAGGCCGTGGCATGCCGGCGCAAGGCATTGGCCTTGGCACGGCACGCGTGGCAAGGCCGTGGCATGCCGGGCGGTGGCATGACGTGCTGGCCAACGCCGTGGCATGGCATGCCCGCCTTGGCATGCTAGGCAACGCCGTGGCTTGCCATGCCGGCCGTGGCCGACGGCATGCCGGCCGTGGCATGCTGGGCAACGCTGTGGCATGGCACGCTGGCAGAGGCTGTGGCATGGCATGTTGGCAGAGGCAGTGGCATGGCACGCTGGGTAAGGCCATGGCATGTTGGCCAAGGCTAAGGCATGGCACGCTGGGCAAGGCCATGGCATGGCATGCTGGGCAAGGCTAAGGCAGGGCACGCTGGGCAACGCCGTGGCATGGCTTGCTGGGCAACGCCGTGGCAAGGCATGCGGGCTGAGGCCATGGCAAGGCATGCGGGCCGAGGCCGTGGCAAGGCATGCGGGCCGAGGCCGTGGCATGGCATGTTGGCCAAGGCTAAGGCATGGCACGCTGGGCAAGGCCATGGCATGGCACGCTGGGCAACGCCGTGGCAAGGCATGCGGGCCGAGGCCGTGGCATGGCATGTTGGCCAAGGCTAAGGCATGGCACGCTGGGCAAGGCCGTGGCATGGCATGCAGGGCAAGGCTAAGGCATGGCACGCTGGGCAACGCCGTGGCATGGCTTGCTGGGCAACGCCGTGGCAAGGCATGCGGGCCGAGGCCGTGGCATGGCATGTTGGCCAAGGCTAGGGCATGGCACGCTGGGCAAGGCCATGGCATGGCATGCTGGGCAAGGCTAAGGCATGGCACGCTGGGCAACGCCGTGGCAAGGCATGCGGGCCGAGGCCGTGGCATGGCATGTTGGCCAAGGCTAAGGCATGGCACGCTGGGCAAGGCCGTGGCATGGCATGCTGGGCAAGGCTAAGGCATGGCACGCTGGGCAACGCCGTGGCATGGCTTGCTGGGCAACGCCGTGGCAAGGCATGCGGGCCGAGGCCGTGGCATGGCATGTTGGCCAAGGCTAAGGCATGGCACGCTGGGCAAGGCCATGGCATGGCATGCTGGGCAAGGCTTAGGCATGGCACGCTGGGCAACGCCGTGGCAAGGCATGCGGGCCGAGGCCGCGGCATGGCATGTTGGCCAAGGCTAAGGCATGGCACGCTGGGCAAGGCCGTGGCATGGCATGCTGGGCAAGGCTAAGGCATGGCACGCTGGGCAACGCCGTGGCATGGCTTGCTGGGCAACGCCGTGGCAAGGCATGCGGGCCGAGGCCGTGGCATGGCATGTTGGCCAAGGCTAAGGCATGGCACGCTGGGCAAGGCCATGGCATGGCATGCTGGGCAAGGCTTTGGCATGGCACGCTGGGCAACGCCGTGGCAAGGCATGCGGGCCGAGGCCGCGGCATGGCATGTTGGCCAAGGCTAAGGCATGGCACGCTGGGCAAGGCCGTGGCATGGCATGCTGGGCAAGGCTAAGGCATGGCACGCTGGGCAAAGCCGTGGCATGGCTTGCTGGGCAACGCCGTGGCAAGGCATGCGGGCCGAGGCCGTGGCATGGCATGTTGGCCAAGGCTAGGGCATGGCACGCTGGGCAAGGCCATGGCATGGCATGCTGGGCAAGGCTAAGGCATGGCACGCTGGGCAACGCCGTGGCAAGGCATGCGGGCCGAGGCCGTGGCATGGCATGTTGGCCAAGGCTAAGGCATGGCACGCTGGGCAAGGCCGTGGCATGGCATGCTGGGCAAGGCTAAGGCCTGGCACGCTGGGCAACGCCGTGGCATGGCTTGCTGGGCAATGCCGTGGCAAGGCATGCGGGCCGAGGCCGTGGCATGGCATGTTGGCCAAGGCTAAGGCATGGCACGCTGGGCAAGGCCGTGGCATGGCATGCTGGGCAAGGCTAAGGCCTGGCACGCTGGGCAACGCCGTGGCATGGCTTGCTGGGCAACGCCGTGGCAAGGCATGCGGGCCGAGGCCGTGGCATGGCATGTTGGCCAAGGCTAAGGCATGGCACGCTGGGCAAGGCCATGGCATGGCATGCTGGGCAAGGCTTAGGCATGGCACGCCGGGCAACGCCGTGGCAAGGCATGCGGGCCGAGGCCGTGGCATGGCATGTTGGCCAAGGCTAAGGCATGGCACGCTGGGCAAGGCCGTGGCATGGCATGCTGGGCAAGGCTAAGGCATGGCACGCTGGGCAACGCCGTGGCATGGCTTGCTGGGCAACGCCGTGGCAAGGCATGCGGGCCGAGGCCGTGGCATGGCATGCTGGCCGAGGCCTTTGCAAGCGGGGCAACGCTGTGGCATGGCATGCGGGCCGAGGCCTTTGCATGCCGGGCAACGCTGTGGCATGGCATGCGGGCCGAGGCCGTGGCAAGGCATGCGGGCCGAGGCCGCGGCATGGCATGTTGGCCAAGGCTAAGGCATGGCACGCTGGGCAATGCTGTGGAATGGCATGCTGGGCCGAGGCCGCGGCAAGACATGCGGGCCGAGGCCGTGGCGTGGCATGCGGGCCGAGGCCGAGGCCGTGGCGTGGCATGCGGGCCGAGGCCGTGGCAAGGCATGCGGGCCGAGGCCGAGGCCTGGCATGCTGGGCCACGCCGTGGCACGGCATGCGGGCCGAGGCGAGGGCATGGCACGCTGGCCCACGGTGTGGCATGGCATGCCGGGCCAAGGCCGTGGCAAGGCATGCGGGCCGCCGAGGCCGTGGCATGGCATGGCATGCGGGCCGAGGCAGTGGCATGGCATTCCGGCCTTCGGCATGCTGGACAACGCTGTGGCGTGGCATGCGGGCCGAGGCCGTGGCATGGCATGTTGGCCAAGGCTAAGGCGTGGCACGCTGGGCAACGCTGTGGCATGGCATGCTGGGCCAAGGCCGTGGCAAGGGATGCGGGCCGAGGCCGCGGCATGGCATGCTGGCCGAGGCGGACGCAAGGCATGCGGGCCGAGGCCGCGGCATGGCATGCTGGCCGAGGCCGAGGCCGCGGCATGGCATGCGGGCCGAGGCCGCGGCATGGCATGCGGGCCGAGGCAGTGGCCTGGCATTCCGGCCTTTGGCATGCTGGGCAACGCTGTGGCGTGGCATGCGGGCCGAGGCCGTGGCATGGCATGTTGGCCGAGGCTAAGGCATGGCACGCTGGGCAACGCTGTGGCATGGCATGCTGGGCCAAGGCCGTGGCAAGGCATGCGGGCCGAGGCGGACACAAGGCATGGGGGCCGAGGCCGCGGCATGGAATGCTGGCCGAGGCCGCGGCATGGCATGCGGGCCGAGGCCGTTGCAAGGCATGCGGGCCGAGGTCGCGGCACGGCATGTTGGCCAAGGCTAAGGCATGGCACGCTGGGCAACGCTGGGGCAAGGCATGCTGGGCCGAGGCCGCGGCAAGACATGCGGGCCGAGGCCGCGGCATGGCTTGCCCGCCTTGGCATGCTGCGCAGCGCCGTGGCATGGCATGCGGGCCGAGGCCTTTGCAAGCTAGGCAATGCTGTGGCATGGCATGCGGGCCGAGGCCGCGGCATGGCATGCGGGGCCGAGGCCGAGGCCGTGGCATGGCATGCTGGCCTGAGGCCGTGGCAAGGCATGCGGGCCGAGGCCGTGGCATGGCATGCTGGGCCACGCCGTGGCACGGCATGCGGGCCG